>VZQC01011649.1:236222-261665 GCA_009823505.1 Rhizomys pruinosus | reverse complement strand
AATAAAGCAAATACGGGTCTCCTTGAGTCAAGCAAGACTCCACTGTCAGCACCAGCTACACCTCACCTGCCTGGAAATACTGTGCAGCAGTGGCAGCCATATGCCTGTATATCCCAAATCTAATTGGCTATTGGCTCTCTCCTTGGAGGAATAACCCATGGCTGATGCCACAAGCTTACATCCTCTACAGGTTAAGAGACGTTATAAGCCACAGTAAGACCCTGTCATATTTAACAGGGAGAAAATGTAATTCATGGATTAACATATCATCTAAACATATGTGTCTATACCAAAGTAACCTATCATAACTATTAGTGCTGTTTAAATACCTATATGTATATAATTGCTTGTGCTTCATTAGTAGGATCGAAAGGTTATTCCTGGGCAAACTGTCAGCTCATGAAAGGAAACAGCCATAATTGACCAGAGTCCAAGTCAACAGCTCCAGAGAGAGTGGACTGTTTTGCTTCTCATCCACCTGTGCCCCTTTTCTAAGCCTAGGGAACAATCTGCAGAAGAGGGGGTGTGGTAGAATGTATGGGCTGTGATTGGGGTGAATGGTGAAACTACAGCAATGTAGTCTGGACACTCATTTGATCAACTTGATTGAACATATCACCCCTCACCCCCAGCTGGAAGGTGGGGCTGTGGGGGTTTGGGCACAACAGCCTGCAAATTGGTTTTACATGACGGATGCTTGTACTCATGGATTATCACTTATAGCTAAAAAATGGAAAAAAAACTGAGATAAAGATGCAGGACAGATATGGCAGAGTACATGATCTGGGATGGGGTGGGTGTGGGGGGGAAGGGAAAGGGAAATATGCCTGAACTGAATTGGAAAATGATGTATGAAATGCACAATGCATCAATAAAAAAATGTTAAAAAAAAGAAAGTCAAACTGAATAATTTCTCTTTTCCCTTTCTTTTTTTTTAGTAAATACCTGATGTTACTCATCAACTTGATATGTAATGTAAAAATGTAAAGTAATCTTTTTTCTTTATCTGCATGCAACTCTACTGTCAAAACGTAAATGTTGTTTTAGTTCCTTCCAATTTGTATTGCTCTAAAATATGCATATTTACACACCACACATATATCAAAATTATGATGTCTGAAAATATAAGTAGTCATGTATTTGTTATTGAACAATAATATCTATTAAATATTAAAAGAGCTCAGAACTTACCAAAACAATATTCTTTTTTCATATTTGTTACATTTCATTTATTTTCTGCAATCCATCTCCCCAGCCTCCACAATGATGTTCTGACCTTATTTTCCACCATTTACACATAATGATTTGTAAATCTTTAGTAATGTCACCCTGAAAGGTTTCTCAGCCATTGTTGCTAGATACAATTTAGGATCTCATAGTAGAACTTCTATAAATAGTCTTCAAGGATCAGGAGAGCTGTTCAAAGCCCAAGATGATATGCCTCAATTTCAAAGGTAAACACTGGCCTCTATTTTTTCTTTTTTTTTTAATTTGATTTTTTAAATAATAAGAAATAATGAATACAAGCATCATTCATGTAAAACCAATTTGCAAGCAGCTATGTCCAAACTTATACAGCCCAAGGCCCCCATTGTCCAGCTGGAGGGGCTTGTATGTACAATCATTTTGATCAAATAAGAGTCCAGTCTATATTGCTGTAGTTTCACAATTCACCCCAATCGCAGCCCTTACATTCTACCACACCCCCTCTTATGCAGATTGTTCTCTATGGCCTCTATCTTTTCAAAGGCCCAACACTGTAGAATCAATTATTTGAGTAAACTATTATATTTTCCCGTTTTCACCCGAGAAATGTATAATTTAGCCACATGACATTACTCCAGCTACAGAGCTCATGCCAGCAGCAGCCCCTGGGAGTCTCTCATGGGCTCAGCTTCCTGGGTGTCACCTGAGACTTCCCCAGTCAGAATTAATCACTGAGTGTGAAGCCCAGGCCCCTACCATCTCTCCAGTGATTTTTCAGGTCTGCTAAGGACAGAGAACTCCTGAGCTGGGGCAAGGAAACTCCAAGCCCACCAAGTCGCTGGACAGCCACATGGAAAAGTCAGTGACTCTATAACCCAGTAGACATAGAGTCAGAGAAAATGAGGTAATGTTTTGTAATGTTCAGCCTTCTATTTTGAAAGGCTCCCACTTCTCCACAAAAGAATAAGGTCAAACACACCTATTCTTAAGGGAAATCTGCAATTTCTGTGGATGAAAAATGTTGGAAGTTGCTGATCAGCTCAGAGACTGACAGACACAGCAAGATAGCATGGAGTAAGCTTTCCAAGCCTGGATGAAGAGAGGGGGAAGGCCTTCATGAAAATACTGAGAGCTGCTTACAGATCCAGAGTTTGGTAAGGCAAGGCTATAATTCTAAGAAGGTAGGAAACTCAACTTAATGAAAATGATCTTTCAAATTCCATGTGTTTAACTTACATAAATATGTTCCAAGAAGGGAACATTTAAGAAAACAAATAAGCAGGAAGTTTTAACATTTCGTGTATCTGTACATGTTAGTCAGCTGCAAAACACTTTAAATATTCTCTTGTCAGTAGGAAAGGTTAACATTAATGTGGGAAGTATTAAGCATAATTGTGGTCTTTAACTCTGTGTCTTCTGTAAATGTTTATAGATATTTAGATGTAAGGAATCCTTATTAATAACCAAGGTAAGGAATAAAAATCAAATCTCAATTTTCTTAATACTCTGAGTCTTAATTTTTTCATATTAAAATGGAGATTAATTGAATTAACTACAGAATGATGAAACTGTATGAATTTAGAGAGAGGTACTGCAGATATCTGCCTCAGAAAATGAATGCATAAAGTTGTTTAATTTTTAAAACTATTAGTCTATTACCAACTAAATATCTAATTGGACAAATATTATAAAATATTAAGTCAATTAAAATGAACTACAAACAATAATTCTACTTATCACTTTACCAACTTCAAGGAATAAATAAGACATAAAAGCACAATTCAGAAGAGAAAGCGTTGGAAACGTAACTGAGATTTCTGATGCACTGCTTTCCATCATAGGGTATGAGATTTTGAAGGAATCAGCAAATCTGAGAATGTTCCAGGAAGATTAAAGGTACAACTCTAGCACACTGAGCAAGGAACAAGAGGCTAAAACAAACAAACATAAATCTCAAAATACTTCATTCATATATCTTTTTCCCTTTAGACAGAGGGTTCGCTGCCCAGGATGGTTTGAAATGACTGATGCCACAGCCTCAAGCAGCACTAGGTTTAGAGTTTAAGGCTACCATGGTTGATGACCCCAAAGCCCATTTTCTCATAGTAAAAATCCCACAACCTGATATCAAGTTCACTATCATATCAAAAGTTATGTTCATGTTGCACAGTAAGTCTGTGTTATCCCAAGAGAGCTGGGCTAGAAGGAAAATCCTGCTGAGATTGATACAAGGCAAGGCAGCCCTGATCTCAGAGGTTAGGGACCTCACAAAAACTAGTACCAACAAGGTGTCATACCTAGCATGACAAAACATATGATGAACTTTCATATCATTTAGAATGAAAACCCCAAACACTTATATAATTTTTCAGTTACTCCCTAGAACACACAAAAGGTAAAATATTCAGGAATGTGACTCACCACCAATGATGACTCCTTAGTTCTCCTATAACTATGTGCACACTGGGAATTCTTGCTTACTTTCATCCCACAAAAATCAAACCCTGAGTCATGAACTAACTCTCCCTTCTCTGAGTCTTAGGTCATCACACCTGGAGTCTATTCTCAAATTTTGTGCAGGGCATAGGAACATGCTTCTCACACTAAAGCATCTTCCCACATTCTTTGTCCACCGGTCTTTTCTTGGGAGAAAGTCATCAGCAGTAATCTGAAGTCTTCAACTCCAAAAAAAGAAAATGTAGATGTCTTAGAAAGAAATGAAATTCAGAGACATACCATAGCATCAAATTAGACAGCAGATTTGAGAGTAACTCGTATTTTCTTTGCAAAAGTATTTTTTCTTGATTAAAATCAAATGTTCATTTAAAATGTTGATGGCCTTAGAGATTTAGCATAGTGGTAGAGCTGAAATCAGTTCCTACTACTGACAAAAGGAATCATTATAGGTGTAATAAAACTGTTCATGATAATCATCACATTATTTTTCAGGAAGGAATTGGGAGTTAACTAACAGAGGCTTCAAGTTCCAAAACGATATTCTCTCAAAAGGTCAATTGAGCAAGGGTCTTCACAAACACAACCCAACAAAAGTCTAGAAAACTTTTGTCAAAATCCCATAACTATATTTCTGCAGATGATTAGTGAAGTTATGAAATAAAAAAGCAATGTTAGTTTTTCCACTGTGGAAAGGAATAATGGTTATAATGGAGCATACCTATTTCCCTTTGTCAACAGTAGTGAATTGGCCACATAGTCACCTGGAGCTGTTGATTTCCTAACACAAACTCTTAGATGCAGATGGAAGAAATATTTGAAATATTCAGATCCCCAACACTGGAAAATTTTAGGTTCTTAGAAATTAATTGTTGGGCTGGAGAGATGGCCTAGCGGTTAAGAGCGCTGACCACTCTTACAGAGGACCCGGGTTCGAGCCCTAGCACCCCCATGGAGGCTGAGAACCTTCTAAAACTCCAATTCCAGGAGAACTCCAGTTCCAGGGGAATCCGACACCCTCTTCTGACCTCCGCGGCATTGCACGACACGGGCGTGCACAAACTTGCATGCAGACAGTACATTCATACACATACAGAAATAATTAAAAAAAATTTTTTAAAGAAATTAATTGTTGGAGTCTGGTCAACCTACTTGGTGTCACACCAGTAAGGACAACTGACTCTCCCTCTCCTAGGATCTATCAACCACCAGTAAATCTTCAGTTAGGGCCGTAGCTTCCTATCCATCTCCTCCATCCATACTAGGACCATCACTGGCTTGTTATACACAAGTCTTGTTGTAAGTGCTTCTGTTTAAGTGCTATGGGTTCATATGTGCAAGTATCTTGTGATGCCCAGACTACACAATTTCCTTGTATTCATCCACTACTTCTGGTTCTTAAAATTGTTGCGCCCATCTTTTACAATGATTCCTGAGCCTTGGAAAGAGAAGGTTTGATATAGGTTTCCCAGTTAGGGCTGCACACCCCACAGTTTCTTATCCTCTGTACATTGACTGGTGTCTCTATTAATTGACATCAGTTGAAAGCTCATTTAAGAAGCAGTTCAGAAACCAGAGGCTTTTAAAATTCAAAAAAATAAAATAACACCACTAATTCTATAAGATATGAAGTCTGGGGAAAGTGTGGCTAAGTACAGTGGGGTGGACAGCAGAGGGCCCTGAATATGAGAAAATATATTGTATGAAATTCTCAGGTCAAAATATTTTTAAATAAACCACTCGAATGAACATTGAGGGAGACCAAACAATTACTGTACCATTTCTTTACTGTAACATACTTTGTCTTTTATTTTCTAGCTGCTGCCATTATCTCACTTCTCAAAATGATGGTGACAAATGTAAGCACAATGAGTGGCTTCCTCCTCTTGGGGTTCTCTGACACCCCAGAGCTCCAGATCCTACATGGTTTGCTCTTCTTGGCAATGTACCTGTTGGGCTTGGCAGGTAACTTCATCATCATCACCATCACAATGCTGGACCCACAGCTCCAATCCCCAATGTATTACTTCCTGAAACACCTTTCCCTTCTTGACTTCTCCTCCCTGTCTATCACCATCCCCCAGTCTATCCACAATTCCCTGACTGGCAGAGGATACATTTCTGATGCTCAGTGTGCGCTGCAAGTTTTCTTCTTTACATCCTTGGCCTGGGCTGAGGTGGCCATTCTGACAGTGATGTCCTATGACCGTTATGTGGCCATCTGTCTCCCACTGCACTATGATGTCATGATGAGTCCCAGAAAGTGCAGGTGGTCTGTGACAGCTGTGTGGATAAGTGGAGGCATCCCAGGAACTTTGTACACAGTAACAACATTCTCAATCAGATTTTGTCAAACTAAAATAATCTACCAGTTCTTCTGTGATCTCCCCCAATTGCTCAAGCTCTCCTGCTCTCATGATTACCTTGGTGCAATTACAGTGATTAGTTTTGAATCTGCAATTGCATTTTCCTGCTTCATTGCCATAGTCTTCTCTTATGTCCAGATATTCTCTACAGTCTTCAGGATGCCCTCTGCAGAAGGTAGGTCTAAGGTTTTCTCCACCTGCCTGCCTCACCTCTGTGTGGTTTCATTATTTCTCTCCACTGGCACCTGTGCATACCTTAAGATAGCTTCAGACTCTCCAACTGCTTTAGAACTTACATTGTCTCTGTTTTATACAGTAATTCCACCAATACTCAACCCTGTTATCTACAGTCTGAGGAATGAGGCTATACGAAAAGCTGTAAGGAAGTTACTGTTATGTGGAAAACTCAATGGGAAAACTAATTTTTGTCCTTTTTATGGTCTCTCACATTAGCCAGAAGATCCATTTAGTAATAACAATTTCTTCAGTCTATTAAAATAAAAGCAATAAAATGCTTTTAGATAATCTATATTAGATATATATTATCATTATACTTACTATTCATCTGATATCTTTACTGAACTCGCTGAAATTTTTTTGGTTAAAAACAGGTAAACTATTATAACCTAGCAATACAACCTCAGAGCTTTCTACATACCCAGTACACCTCCACACAAGCACATGAACACATGTGACCAGATCTGATGCTTGCTTATAAATTCTTGCTCATCTTGCTGATGACAAAAATTTTATTAGTGTTCTGTACCAAACTCTTTGCTCTAGATACTCATTTGAAAGGCTACACATCTTTCCAAAGATTTCATGTTATTTAATTTCCAAACTGAAAACAAAGAATGTTAAAAATAAACTAAAAATACAATCTGTTATTTATAAATGCTTTTCTTTATATTCACATACTTGTATCAGTTTAGGTATGAATGGTTTATATTGCACTGTATTGTAATATCATCATACCTAATGTTTGTATGTGAGTGTTTTGCCTGCATGTATGTAAGTATACCACAGGTATGGCTAGTGCTTGTGGAGGCCATAACAGGTTGTTATGTCTCCTGGCACTGGAGTTAAAGAAGGTTGTCAACGATCAAGTGAGGTCTTAGAAACAAATGATATTAAGACCAAGTGCTCTTCACCACTGAGCCATCATCCCCTCCTGTAGTGTTTGGTATGGATCATCATTTGTATATCCTGCAGTTCATGAAACTATTGTGTTCCTTGAGCACACACTAAATAAATAAATAAATAAATAAATAAATGTAAAAAGACAATAAGATACCGTATAAAAATAGCAGCAATTTCTCCAAGTCACTTTATATTTTTGTTTGTTTATTCACTCTCAGTTTATTTCTTCTGTCCACTCAGTTATTCAAGATATCATTCCTTTCCAAAGTTCAAGCCCTGTATCCAACAAATCCATAAGACCTGCTGATCACATATCCCATTGTATAGACACTAAAGTGGTACAAAAATATTACTTTCCAATGCCTATGTTACTGTTTGGGAACAATATCACAATAAATTCCTGAAATCTTCTTGTTCTCAATGATGTATATTTCTTTCATGTTTACATTGTTCACCAACCTTATAGTAATGTTATTCATGTAAAATACACTGCCTTCAATTAAAATGTATAAATAAGTGGAAAAATGTAGGCACTTTACATGTCCATAAAAATCCTCATCCATCCATGATCAATCAAGGTTCAGAAGAATGGCATCAATGCATTGAGATTTCCATGCACTGTGCAGGCTTCCATTCCTTAATCCTGTAGTCCCAGAAGTCTTTTTCTTTTAATCATCTCACATTTATTTCCATTTCCTTCAGTTTGATGTAAATTATATCATGCACACTGTTTAATGCCAAGTTGTTTTGTTGGCCTTAACAGTACTAATAATGGCCAGGCTTTATGGTCCATGCCTTTAATCTCAGCAGAAGCAGGTGTACCTTTGTGATAGCAAGGCAATCCTTGATTGATCTCCATAGTGACTTCCAGGCCAGCTGGAGCTACAGGGAGAAACTGCCTCAAATAATAATAGTAATAATAATAATAATAATAATAATAATAATAGGGCTGGAGAGATGGCCTAGCGGTTAAGAGTGCCGACTGCTCTTGCAGAGGACCTGGGTTTGATCCCCAGCACCCACTTGGCGGCTGAAAACCATCTTTAACTCCAGTTCCAGGGGAATCTGACACCCTCTTCTGACCTCCGAGGCATTGCACGACACGGGTGCACAAAACTACATGCAGACAGTACATTTATACACATACAAAAAATAAATAAAATTAAGAAAAAATTAAAAAATGATAATATTGATACTGACCTTCATCACAAAGTCCTTTTCACTGTAAGCTGCTCTCCATTAAACAGATATGCTGTGGTATGTTTTTTTCATTCACTACTTTGTGAGCAATTGACTTGTTTCTGATATGGTCATCAGTAAACAAAGCTTCTACGACCTTTATATTCAATTTTTTGTTTGCTCCAGGAATCCTATTTATTATTTTTGTTGTTGTTTAGTTTTGTTCTGTGTATTGAACATTCTTGAGATAATAGTGCTCTTACAGGGAATCCTAAGGAAGAAGCATAGTTATCTCTGTACATTTCAGCCAGCTTTCCCAAACATAACATTTAGCAAAGTTATATTAGTTCTTTTGTGGCAGAAACCAGATCCTTACATGCACTGAGCCACAGCCCTCCAGCCCTTGAATTAAGAGTTTTATTTTCTCCCACCCCATACCTATACCCCATTGGTGACTGAATCCTGGACTTGAGCTTATCAAATGTTGGACCTCTCAGCCAAAGGCCTGCCCCCCACCCCTTTTACTTTAATTCTGTGACTGATTTTTCTCTCTAGAAGTTCAATTAGGTGTCTTACATTTTCCATAGGACACAGGTGGATGTACACTGAGGCTGTAGAAGAGAAGCAAAAATGATAGAAAACTCCTTGGTGCCTGGAAATGGAAGCAGGTCAATGTCAAGGTATGGATGCCCAGTACCACATGTGGAGTCCAGGCAATTGTTGGCCTTCAGGGAGGTGGAAAGTCCATTCTTGAGAATCAGTTGTCCAAAGACCAGACTTTGCAAATGGCAGAAGCACCAAACACTGGTAAAGCCACTGTTATACACAAACTGGGACCTCAATGGAGAGGGCTGTTGGGAATGCAGCCACTCAGAGAAGGCTTAAACTGCTGCCCAACATCAGAAATCCCTCCATTTTCCAATCTGCACCACCATCTGTCCATCACCAGAGAAATGTTGAGCCCTGGCTCATAGTTAGGGACCATAGCTCCAGCTCAGAAGAGGAGTTCACAGCTCCTCATGAAAGAGAAGCATAGCACCAGGTTCACAAAAGAGAATAGCTCTGTGCTAGCTTCGGCAGCACATATACTAAAATCGGAATGATACAGAGAAGATTAGCATGGGCCCTAAAAGCTAAAAGGAAAAAAAAGGAAAAGAGAATAGCTCTATGTCGTAAGGAGGAAATCACAGACCAGGCTAAAAGCAGGGGCCCACAACTCCAGTCTCAGAGGAAATCACAGTTCCAGGTCATGGGAGGGGACTTCAAGTATAGATTCACAGGAGAAGACTATATCTTGGGTCACAGGAGGAAACCAAAGTCCAGGCTAACAGGCTAATGGGTGGGGACCACAGTTTCAGCCTCATGGAGGGGTCATAATTTCAATTACATTGGTTCCAACTATCTATCTCAATCACCTTGTCCACATGTGTACGCTTGTGTTTAAGAAGGAATATTTTGGCTGCTGTGGAAAAAATGGAGGCAATAGAATCAAGTGTTTTCTTTTCCATGGTCAAAAATGCAGTTAGATTTTTTTTGGTGTGTGTCTATTATTTATGCATCTTCCTCTATGGTCATGCAAAGAGCTACAATGACCATTATTGCTCTGGCATGCACCATCACCCATCTTGGCTCTCCATGGCTCTCCATTCTCTTTCATATTTGTGATATCTTGAGTTCAATATAAAACATCCAAGGATAGGAAAATATTCAGTCTCTAGAGAACTAGTACACCTTGGTCTCCAAGGCCAGCTGTCTGGGGCATGATTAATTCTGCCATCTTGATTTATTTAAGTCATCATCTTAGAGCATGTTAAATGTCTTGTTCATTCTGCTTCTCTTCAAGATCATTGTGGCTTCTTTGCCCCTAGAACTGTTAAATTCCAGCCTGATCCATCTTGGATTGCTCCTATGCACTTGTGTTTAGGGCTGACCCCCTTGGGATTGGATAACCTATCAGGGATCTTGTCCCTGGAGAATACGGATCCCCCCCAATAATCATTAACTTTTAGTGGTTTGGGGTGGGATCTTGTAAAATTCCTTTCATTCACACTGACATATCAACTGCTGCTATCATTCTGCCAGTCTTGTTTATCAGCTATATTGAGTAGATTTCATCAGTGCAGCTTCACCACCATGTCTAGAAGGCAATATTGATCAATAAGTATTCTGGTCTTCTGGTTCTTATGATTTTCCCACTGCCTTGGGTGTAGGGGTTGCACTGCAGATGTATTGATTTGGGTTGGGTACTTCGTTATTCACTTATTCTTTGCATTTTGACCAGCCATGGAGCTTGGTAACAATCTTTACATGTTGCACAAAGAAGTTTCTTTGACAAACGGTGAAGGCTACACTTATCTGTGTATATATAAATAAGTATTTAGAATACAGTCAGATTGCTGGGCATGGTGGTATATGCCTTTAATCCTAGCACTTGGGAGGCAGAGGCAGGCGGATCTTTGTGAGTTCAAGGCCAGCCTGGTCTACAGAGCGAGTTCCAGGACAGTTGGGGCTACAGGGAGACCCTGTCTTGAAAAGACCCCCCCCCCAAAATAAATAGTACAGTTAGAAAGTATACTGATTTAGGAAAATGACAGTAATAAGTTCTCCTCTAGGGTCTGTGACCTCGCCGGGCATGAATATTTGTTTGGGATAACAGCGTCTGGCATGAATTTCACTCCTAGTGAGAAAGCTTTAAGTCCAATTTGACTGCTGTTGGCTACCCCAAGGATAAAAGTGTGGTAGCACTGGCAATTATTTACCTGGCCAGTTATTGTTATAGTTTGTAGGCTTTACTACACGGTATGACAATAGATTGCTTTTCTCCCATGGAAAATTTCACAGCTTAACCTTCCAATAATACTACAGCTAGTCCTCCCGTGGGTATCCCTGAAGTGTATGGTGGATTCAGTTGTAGGGTCTTTTACCTTGTAGTTCTCAAGGCAACCAAGGTCAATGGCAATGTCCTATGTTTTGGGGAAGATCTTCTTGGACTCCCATGACCAACAATTTGGAAGGAGGAGTCCCATGGCTGGTATTGGGATTTTATGAGATAGTCTCTTTGAGGAAGAATTATCACCCCATGTGCATACCTCCATTACTAATATGTAAGCACACAAACATGTATCTTACAACAGTTTTATTTAAATAAAATAAATTCTAATGGACTGGAGTTCCCTGTGAGCTTCTTGGGACTGTTGATAAATTCATTTTAGGGATTCTCAGAAGACAACTTCACAACATGAAGAGTCATAGCAGATGACAAAAGCAGATGTTGAAAATCTGAGTTCAAAATGTGGCTTCAACTTCAGTGACAAACTTATTTCTAGTTTTCTTGAAAGCCTGCCAAAAGATACTCAATTATTTTGTAGAAAAGTTTTTATTTTCTTGTTTCTCTCTCAAGATTGCACAGATTAGCTAGATGGCAATTCTACTCCTGCGGTGCTCAGACCATTGGCAGCACCGGGAGCCTGGTAGGCACTCAACTTCATGCCTGTCATCTGAAACCTCTTAGTCAAAATGAACCTCTGGGTCCAAGGCTCAACCCTCAAGCTGTAAACAGCTTTGTGGGCAAATCTCAAGGTTGCTAAGAATGGAGAATCACTGATCTGGGTACAAGGAAACCCCAAGCTCACCAAGTCTCCCCAATAGCTGTGTGAAAGTTTGAATGGCTCCAAGTCCCAGATGACAGAATAAAATGAGACATTTACTTCATTGAACTCAGACTTCAATTTTGAATGATGCCTACCCCACCCATTGGGTGGACATTTTTTTTTGCAAAAATGAGATCTTTAGGGCTCTGCCCACTGGTTATCAAGGCATTTGTCATGTGGGACATATAGTGCTTTTGTTGTCAACTCCACCTAAGATAAGATCTAGCAGTTCTTTGCCAAAAAATGTGATGACTAGTTACACTTCCTAGACCCAGTGGCCATAGCAGCTGTGTCAGCCTTTCTGCTTCCACTACCTGACTTAGCAGCTGAGACACAAAGAGAAATTTCCAAACACACTGTATAACAAGTAAAACCACCAATAGGGCTGCTAAGATATTGGGATAGATGAATCAAGAAATGGGAGAATTAAGAAGTGCAAGCTTACAAAATAGAGCTACAATTGATTGCTTGTTAAAGAATCATTTGTGTTGTAAACACTTTCCTGGAATGTGTTGTTTTAACATATCTGATTTCTCCCATACCATAGACAACAAAATTAATGAATTACAAAAGGAAATTGACAAAATCTCTTATTTGTCAATGCCCTGGCCTAAATGTATTTTATGGATCACCCCTTTTCTGGGATCCATAATAATAGTCTTACTTCTCCTTATTGGAGTACAAATTCTCATAAAATGTTTTATTAAATCAATGGATAAGGCCATGGTTTACATGGTAGTTTCCTTCTTTCATTTTAAAAAAGACAAAAAGGAGGAGATGCTGGAGCCTGGAAAAAATAGTTTAGAATAAAATGGAGTTCAGGAATTTCTGACCTGGCAACTCAGCACAGACAGGGGAATGGGCTGCTGATAACAGAACTCATTAAAAACTCAGTCATTGGAAAATCAGATGAGACACAGCTGCCAAGCTCTGAATTCTTCCTTTGTTCCATGGGAAAATAGTCCTGGGACAGTCTCCATTTAATTTAATATCTATCTCCTGCTACTTAGTGCATAATTTACTTAGGACCTAAGTGGATTCTGTTATTGCTAACTTGTCTTATCTAGTTATACAGAGATTTATGTATTACTCTTAATGGTTAACTACTTCCCTCCAAAGTCACTAATTTACCCAAAGCTTATCTTTGAATCTTTCTTCCCACATCCTCTTTGTATGAAGCACATTCCTTGGAATCCTAGCCCAAGTCTCTGCAGAGTCATTTATTTTCTTCTTTGCGTTTTGAGAAGTTTCCATATTCTAGAAGTTAATGCTCTGTCAGATGTATCAGTGGTGAAGGTTTCCTCCCACTCTGTGGGGTTTCTCTTCACTTCCCTGATTGTTTCTTTTGCTGTACAGAAGCTTTTGAGTTTAATGAGGTCCCACTTGTCAATTGTTGACCTTATTTCCTGCATAGCTGCTGTCTGATTTAGAAAGTTTTCTTTTATGCCTATGTCTTGTAGGTTACTGCTAATGTTTTCTTCTATCATTTTTAGAGTTTCTGGTTTCACATTGAGGTCTTTGATCTATTTGGTGTTGATTTTTTTATAGGGTGAAAGGTGGGGATTAGTTTTATCTTTCTACAAGTGGTGATCCAGTTTTGCCAACTCCATTTGCTGAAGATGTTGTCTTTCCTCCATTGAATCTTCTTGGCCCCTTTGTCAAATATGAGGTGGCTGAAATTGCATGTGCTCAAGTCTGGATCTTCAATGTTGTTCCATTGATCTATGGGTCTGTTTTTGTTCCAGTAGCAGGCTGTTTTTATGACAATATCCCTGTAATATAGTTTGAAGTCTGATATGATAATCCCCCCTACATTACTCCTTTTGCTCAGGGTTGCTTTGGCTTTCCAGGGTTTTTTGTTTTTCCACATGAATTTTAAGGTGTTTTTTCAAGAATTTGGAAAATCCATAGCAAATCACATACAACCCCAGCAGACAAGATGATGGAACAGGAAAGGTTACATGGGATTGATTGGAGGTAATGATAGCAAAGGGAATATGTGGAGGGACCAATGATGTTAAAGGCCTTTTGAAAAGGGGTATAAGGAAACCTTGTATTTTACACACTACCTAAAGTAAAAAGAGTTTAAAGGGAGGTCACCTCTTTTTGAGCTTTTGGGTACTGAGGTCCCATAAAAAGGTGCTACTTCCATTGCTCTTGTTCACCCTCATAAATTTTATGATAAGATCTTATTGCTGCAATCACATACTTTAGGCATAGAACATGGTGAAATCAATGTAGCACTGAACTGAAAGCTTCATTCTTATTGGCCAGCTTTTATTTGCTGAAAGGTTCTATGCACACAATTGGAGGCAATGAATGATGATCAATCTTACACAGCTTGTGAACCCTGTGAATTACAATAAGGTCTGACCTGGCAAAACATGCCCATGAAGCAATCATGGTACAAATGTTATAGGAGTAACTAATCATATTTTGATGTTCATTTGCTACCCACTCCACAAGATGAAACCTGTTCTTAGAACAGTTTTAGGGGCAAAGTACCTGTGGCTAGAAAGGTCATACATCCTAGGGTTGAACATACTATTGCTATTGCTATTCTGTTAACTGATCATAGTATTAAACCCACTCCAAATGAGTTATCCTTATAACAATAGATTGGTGCATCTCTCAAACCTCATTAATCTTATGCTTTCAGTAGATGCTAATTGCTGATAAACATGTAGAAAATAAGAGATTACAGAGTGCTCAACTGAAATGGAACAGCTATATCATCTACCCACATCCAAAATTTCAGTAATTATTGTGAAAGCGATGGCAGAAAGATTGTAAAAGCCAGAGTCAGTGGATAACCACAGTGAAACAGGGTTTCATGATAAAACAAGGTATTGTACATATGAATTCACAGTGATTATGACAGCATGTAAAAGACTCGCACAAGCTCCAGCCTGACAAAAATCCCAGAATGGAGAGTTAGGTGAGTACAATGTTCCATCCTACCTGAGGAGCTATTGGCAATTGATAGCTACTGGGAGAGGGAGAGTCAGATTTCATAAATCTGTTATATATTTATTTATTTTATTATACACGTATGACTGTTTTGTCTGCATGTATGTAAGTGGACCCATGTTGTACAGTTTATGTGGAGGGCCAGAAGTGGGAAACAGATCCTTGATCTTGGAGTTACTGATGCTACTGTTTGATTGCTGGAAAATGATCATTTGTCTTCTGCAAGAGAAGCCATTTCTCTTACTAAACCATCTTTTCAGTTCTAGAGTCAGCTTTCTTTAAGGATGTGGTTCTTTGTATGCTGACCATAAGCCAGCGAATGAATCTGTTATATACAACTAAGTCATAGGCATAGAGAGGGAACCAAGGAGACCCTCTTGAACCAGTCAGGAATGTTTATTCAAGATGTCAAACTCAAGCATGGTTAACTCATAAAATAACCCTCTTGACTCAACTTTAAATGCTAAAGTTTTTATAGGCTTCACCATATTATTTGTGTACTGTTAAAACATTAGTGGGTTTAAGTTACAGTCCTCATGATTTCCAACACAGATGCTTACATGACAAAACACCACCAGGAGGAAATTCCTTTTGCAGGCATGTTCGCTTAAACAGATAATTAGGGCAATAGTAAAATATTCTTTAACAATGGCATTTATTGCAGGAGCCTTAGCAAATAATGGTTTTACAAATAGATGTTCTCATAGACAACTGTAGCTTCCTACATTTTAGTTTTGATTTATTTAGTAACACAAACTTTAGAAAGCATTCGTAAAACCACTATAAGGTGAGAACTATGTCCTAATCAATAAAATCAGTCATAAAACAATATAAGAAACACACAGAAGTGACACTGAAAACAAATTTATATCTTTGGGCCTTAATTTCCCCATTTTGACACCTGTGTATAGCACCTAAGGCATGTTGTGCTAAATATTAGATCTCCAAATCCTCCTGCTGTTTGGTGAAATACAGAAGTCAGGACCATTTGTAATTTTACTGCCGCAAGCTGAAAGAAAATGAAATCATCCAAACAGAGGAGGAGAGAGGAGACAGGGTCCAAAGAGGAATGCCACTATGAGGAGTGACAGAGGCCATGGGGAGAGTAGAGAGTAGAAGGTCCAGGAGAAAGTCAGGGCCTGCTTCAGGCCCACAAGACAAGACTGTATGGTCAGCACAAATTGGACTCTATGTCATTGAAAACAATAATGAAGCCCAGTTAGGTGGGGATGTCAGTGGGAGTTAATTTAAGAGTTGTTTGAAGCAGAGTGAATTTAATCAAAATACACTGGGTAAAATTCTCAAAGAATTAAAAATAAACAAATAAACACATATAAAATGCAATAAACATTACTACCTACAATGAAAGGAAACTAGAGGAGGACATGGTTCACAAAAGGCACTGAAAATGCTTTTTAAGTTTGTAAATAAGGAGCAGGAGAGATGGCTCAGTGGTTAAGACCCCTCGCTGCTCTTGCAGAGGACCTGAGCTCAGTTCCCAGCATGCACATAGTAGCTAAAACCTTCCCATAAATCCAGTTCCAGGGGATTTGTTGCCTTCTTCATACCTCTCTGTGGATCCTACTTGTAATAACTATTTATAATGAGTCCTAATAAAACTTACCTTCTTTGTGCCACAAAGTTTTAGTATGAGAGACTTTCTTACCTCTCCTTCATAGAACAAGGAGGAATATGATGATGATGATGTCATTCTCTAATGGTAAATTGGAGCCAAATGTTACAGAGGTAATCTCTTACAAAACCGATAAAATTGCCTTCATGAATTGACTAATAGACATAGGAACTGTGAAAAGGATTATTCTCTACTCAGAACCAAATATAATACTAAAATCTCCTTAAGCTGTGCACTTAAGCAAAATATATTAACACAGGAGAGCTCTGGTATCAGCAATGGATTGTGCTACCAAGGAGATGTTGGCCAGGGGATCTAAGCCACCCCCCAAAAGGTAAAGGTTTCTTGCCTGTAAACTGGGATACCTGCAAGAAGAAAGGCCATAAGGCCCTGCTGTCGAAGACTGGATGTAAGTATGGGAAAGATGTATTGAGACCACACTTTTTTTTTTAAATTTTATTTATTTTTTATGTGTATTAATGTACTGTCTGCAGGTAGGTTGGTGCACCCATGTCGTGCAATGCCGTGGAGGTCAGAAGAGGGTTTCAGATTCCCCTGGAACTGGAGTTAAAGACGGTTCTTAGCCGCCATGTGGGTGCTGGGAATCAAACCCGGGTCCTCTGCAAGAGCAGTCAGCGCTCTTAACCGCTAGGCCATCTCTCCAGCCCCGAGACCACACTTTTAAGTGTACAGTTGGTCTCTGGAATACCAGAGAGTATTCCAGTACAACAAAGGCCACTAAACCAATAAAGCAAATACAGGTCTCCTTGAGTCAAGCAAGACTCCTCCATCAGCACCAGCTGCACCTCACCTGCCTGGAAATACTGTGCAGCAGTGGCAGCCATATGCCTGTATATCCCAAATCGAATTGGCTATTAGCTCTCTCCTTGGAGGAATAACCCACGGCTGATGCCACAAGCTTACATCCTCTAGTGGTAAAGAGATGTTATAAGCCACAGTAAGACCCTGTCATATTTTACAGAAAAAAATGTAATTCATGGATTAACATACCATCCAAACATCTGTGTCTATACCAAAGTAACCTACCATAACAATTAGTACTGTTTAAATACCTATATATCTAATTGCTTGTGCTTCATTAGTAGGATTGAAAGGTTATTCCTGGGCAAACTGTCAGCCCATGAAAGGAAACAGCCAGAATTGACCAGAGTCCAAAATGACAGCTCCAGAGAAAATAGAACGTTTTGCTTCTCGTCCACCTGTGCCCCTTTTCTAAGCCTAGGGAACAATCTGCAGAAGAGAGGGCATGGAAGAATGTAAAGGCTGAGATAGGAGTGAATGATGAAACTACAGCAATATAGACTGGACACTTATTTGATCAACTTGAATGAAAATACAAGCACCCCCAGCTGAATGGTGGGAGCCTTGGGCTGTGTGGATTTGGGCACAACTGCTTGCAAATTGGTTTTACATGAAGGAAGCTTGCACTCATAAATTATTATTGTTAAAAAATGAAGTAAAAGAACTAATAGAAGAAAAAAAGAAAATGTCTTGCTACATAGTCTACATTGATTTGAATTCAATATTCTCTCTCCATAGATGTTGGGATTACAATTCTTGACCCTAAAAGCCATTTATGATCAAATTCCCAATTCTCTCATGGGACAGGATATAGACATGGACTTCTGAGATATTAAGTTCATTATTTGCAAAAGAGATGGGAGACAGACACAAACAGGGCAAAAAACCACTGCTAGGTACAAAATGCCTGGATATTGAGATGGAGTGGAGTAGAAAGCTTCAAAATATATTCTGAGATTACAAGTATAAATAAATGAATTTGTAAGTAGATACAAGAAAATATTACATGAAATTCCACATGCCTTAAAGATCTGAATTCTGAGAGAGCATTATAGTTCTTACCTAGACCTACTAAATGGAGGAAACAATATTCTAAAACAGATTCACTGCCAACCTCACAGCAATAGGCAAAAAACAACATGCATTGGGGGTGAGGGGAGAATGGTTGATTGTTTTCAAACTGCTGAACCATCAAAACAAAATATCCTGAACTACAGCATCATTTGTCTCCTATGTGAAATATAAGCTGCTTTAAATTTGTCCTACTGAGGTGTTACACAGAATACTGTCTGTGTTCCTCCACATGTAAAACCACCTCAAGAAATCATTATTTCTTTGCAACTGGCTTTACTTCTAGTGCCTGCTAATAGCTAACTTGATGCATATAAATGAAGGCCAGTGTGATAAAAACAGTTAAATAAGAAGAGAATTCTCAAACAGAAGTTGCCTGATCCAGAAAAGTCTCAATAAAATGAAATTGGACATCTAAATTCAGAGTAGCATGTGAGTGTTCCCCCTTGCACACATGTTTCTTGCACTTGATTTCAATAACACATTCAAGGTAATTTGAAAAGTAAAAAAATACCCATTTGTTCTAGTGGTTCTATGATTACAGAGTCTCTCACTCTAATACCTGTCAGTATTGCACACTAGAAGAAAATAACATTTTCTTTTTTTGAATTTATTTTAATTTTTTTAACAAATCTAGACCCGTGTTCCCACCCATTCCCCCACCCCGCCAGAGCTCATGGATTCTGCCAAACATGCTTTTCATCTCTTAGTCTTTCTCAATATTCTCCATGAGGAAGTTGACTGTTTTGAGCAGAAGTTCACTGTTTCAGTCAGTTCTTTGACGCAGTCCTTTCTGTTGTCGTTGTTGTTGTTTCCAAAATGCATTATGCCCAACTGCTTTGGACAAAAGCTCAGGGGGCCCTACACAAGAAATACAACTGGGTACTTGGCACTAGCATCCACAGATGAGGGATACCATTCGTCGTTTGTTTTTCTGGGACTGTGTTACTTCACTCACCATGATGTCCTCTATTTCCAGCCATTTTCCTGCAAAGCTCGTGATGTCGTCTTTCTTTACTGCTGCATAGAACTCCATTATGTAGATATACCACATTTTCTCTATCCACTCATCAGTTGAGGGGCATTTAGGTTGGTTCCAGCTCCTTGCTATTGTGAAGAGAGCTGCAATAAACATGGCCGTGCATGTATCTCTGTGGCGGCGTAAGTCTTGAGGGTACATGCCCAGGAGTGGTATGGCTGGGTCGGGTGGCAAGTTCATTCCAAGTCTTCCAAGGGTTCTCCACACTGCTTTCCATAGTGGCTGTACGAGTTTACATTCCCACCAGCAGTGGATGAGTGTTCCCCTTTCCCCACAACCTCTCCAGCACTTGGTATCATTTGTTTTCTTGATCCTAGCCAGTCTTATTGGAGTAAGATGATATCTTAAAGTGGTTTTCATTTGCATTTCCTTAATGATTAGTGATGTTGAACACTTCTTGACGTGTTTCTCAGACATCTCTAATTCCTCACTTGTGAAGTCTCTGTTCAGTTCTTTGCTCCATCTATTGAGAGGGTCATTTGTTTTCTTTATTCTTTGTTTCTGGGTACAGCCAATCCATATTTGACTCCAGGAATCTTATTTCTTAAAAAAAAAAAAACTGGCCTAGCGGTTGAAGAGCGAGCCGACCCTCTTACAGAGGACCCGGGTCGATCCGCAGCACCCACATGTCGGCGGAGAACCGTCTGAAAACTCCAAATCCAGGAGAACTCCATTCCAGGGAATCCGACACCCCCTCTGACCTCCACGGCATTGCACGACACGGTGCAAAGACCTTGCATGCAGCAAGTACATTCAAACACATAAATAAATAAAGAATAAAATAAAAAAACCTATTCCATTGCTACAATGTTGCATGTCCTATCTTTGATCAATAAAAGGTTCAGCAAGGAGATCCACAGCATAGCACAGCACTGAATATCTGTTGGTGAAAAAAAAAACCAGTAGGTTTCAGTTGTGGAAATGGAGAAGTACTTTTTCCTCCCGCAAGCACATTTTTGCAGGACAGAATCAGTGATTGAGCATACCTATACTCAACTGTAACTAGTAATTTGCTAGTGTTTACTAGTGTCCTCTAAGCAGACACGAAAAGCACATTCTCATCATTCTGTTGCCCTAAATTAAGAGTACACCTGATTGTGAAAAAAATCAACATTGACCACTAATATTATGAAATAATTATAACAATGAATAATGTCTCTTAGTCTATTTCAATTGCATTTACCAAACCCTTTTTCCAGATATTACACTTTCCATTCTCCATATAATTACAACAAACGTAACCACATCGAGTGTCTTCCTCCTACTGGGATTCACTGACATCTGATAGATGCAGATCCTACACACCTTGCTCTTCTAGGTGATGTACCTGTTCGCTTTGCAGGTAACTTCACATCATCATCACCATCACAACACTGGACCCAAAGCTCCAATCTCCAATGTATTACTTCCTGAAACCTTTCCTTTCTTGACCTCTCCTTCCTGTCTGTCACCATCCCCCATTTATTCATAATTTCATGACGGGAGTGGATACCTTTTCTATGCTCAGTGCATGATGCAAGTTTTCTTCTTCATGTTGCTAGCATGGGGTGATATGGCCATCCTCACAGTGATGTCTAATGATCGCATAATGGCCAATCTGCCTCCCACTGCACTATGAGGTCATCATAAGTCCCAGATAATGCAAATGGGCTGTGACAGCTGTGTGGATAAGTGGAGGCATCCGGAACCTTATAATGCTAATATATGATCAGTTACATTTTGAAAAGTCAAATAATCTAGCAGTTCGTTGATGTCCCCTCATTGCTCAAGCTCTACTACCCAATGATCACTTTAGAAGTTGTTGAGTGCGTTTCTTTTATATGTTCATTGGCATTTATCTGCTTCACTGCCATCATCCTCTCCTATGTCCAGATATTCCTCCACATCCTATCAGGATGCTGTCTACGAAGGTCATGTCTAAGGTCTTCTCTACCTGCCTCCCCACCCTGTGTGGTCTCATTTTTATGTGTTCACGTGGTGTCCCTGCATATCTCAAGCTAACTTCAAGTCAACAATAACAACTACTCTAGACTTCATGCTCTCTATCTTTTACTCAGTACTATTTCCAACACTCAACCCTGTTATCTACAGTCTAAGGAATGAAGCCATGAAGGTAGCTCTGGGAAATTCTGTTGGATTGAAACATGCAGATTAAAATATTTTTTGTCTTGTTAACAGCTGTATACAAGGAATGGTTTTAGGTCACTGGGATTTCTTCAACTTGTAATATTCATGCACTCTAATATTTTGTTACTGAAGATAAATTATATAACCATGGCTCTGATGGCTCTTTTGGAAGTACTTAACCTGATAGTTTCATATTTTATGATTAAAACTATTCTTGTCCCTTAAAATTTTTTTAATTGTAGCGACATCATTAGCCTTGTAATATAGATCCAGTCCTCCTTAACTCTCAATACACTCAGACACACTGACAACTAACCAGGAATGTTCTAATTTTCTGTAGACAAACATGTTGCAATAATTAAAAAGAAAAAAGCACTAAAATAATCTTACCCTTAATGTCTACCCAAGTCAAAATTTACATACCAACCATTCATTTTCAAGATGTACAAGGGCTCATATTAAAATCAATTTTTATGCATCACCAGTCTCACTTGAATTGTCTCACTCTTATAATTTTCCTAAGTCACAGTTTTCAACTCATATTAAAATATATTTAAAAAACATTTCTANTTCCTATTTCTTGGAAGTGAAGGAAGAGGGACCAGCTTCGGAATCCTGCAGAGTTGGAACTCATCCTCTGCCACTTAATTTGCAATGTGTTCATTTAAGTCCCTTATCTTTTTGTGTTAAAATGGTGTCTTTTATGGCTGGAGAGATGGCCTAGCGGTTAAGAGCGCCGACCGCTCTTACAGAGGACCCGGGTTCGATCCGCAGCACCCACATGGCGGCTGAGAACCGTCTGAAACTCCAAATCCAGGAGAACTCCAGTTCCAGGGGAATCCGACACCCTCTTCTGACCTCCACGGCATTGCACGACACGGGTGCACAGACTTGCATGCAGACAGTACATTCATACACATAAATAAAATAAGAATAAAATAAAAAAAACCTATTCCATTTGCTACAATGTTGCATGTCCTATCTTTGATCAATAAAAGGTTCAGCAAGGAGATCCACAGCATAGCACAGCACTGAATATCTGTTGGTGAAAAAAAAAACCAGTAGGTTTCAGTTGTGGAAATGGAGAAGTACTTTTTCCTCCCGCAAGCACATTTTTGCAGGACAGAATCAGTGATTGAGCATACCTATACTCAACTGTAACTAGTAATTTGCTAGTGTTTACTAGTGTCCTCTAAGCAGACACGAAAAGCACATTCTCATCATTCTGTTGCCCTAAATTAAGAGTACACCTGATTGTGAAAAAAATCAACATTGACCACTAATTATTGAAATAATTATTAACAATGAATAATGTCTCTTAGTCTATTTCAATTGCATTTACCAAACCCTTTTTCCAGATATTACACTTTCCATTCTCCATATAATTACAACAAACGTAACCACATCGAGTGTCTTCCTCCTACTGGGATTCACTGACATCTGATAGATGCAGATCCTACACACCTTGCTCTTCTAGGTGATGTACCTGTTCAGCTTTGCAGGTAACTTCATCATCATCACCATCACAACACTGGACCCATAGCTCCAATCTCCAATGTATTACTTCCTGAAACACCTTTCCTTTCTTGACCTCTCCTTCCTGTCTGTCACCATCCCCCAGTTTATTCATAATTTCATGACTGGTAGTGGATACCTTTTCTATGCTCAGTGCATGATGCAAGTTTTCTTCTTCATGTTGCTAGCATGGGGTGATATGGCCATCCTCACAGTGATGTCTAATGATCGCTATATGGCCAATCTGCCTCCCACTGCACTATGAGGTCATCATAAGTCCCAGATAATGCAAATGGGCTGTGACAGCTGTGTGGATAAGTGGAGGCATCCTGGAACCTTATATATGCTAATAATATGATCAGTTACATTTTGAAAAGTCAAAATAATCTAGCAGTTCTGTGATGTCCCCTCATTGCTCAAGCTCTACTACTCCAATGATCACCTTAGAAGTTGTTGGAGTGGCTTCTTTTATATGTTCATTGGCATTTATCTGCTTCACTGCCATCATCCTCTCCTATGTCCAGATATTCTCCACAGTCCTCAGGATGCTGTCTACTGAAGGTCATTCTAAGGTCTTCTCTACCTGCCTTCCCCACCTCTGTGTGGTCTCATTTTATGTGTTCACTGGTGTCTGCATATCTCAAGCTAACTTCAGAGTCAACAACTACTCTAGACTTCATGCTCTCTATCTTTTACTCAGTACTATTTCCAACACTCAACCCTGTTATCTACAGTCTAAGGAATGAAGCCATGAAGGTAGCTCTGGGTAAATTACTGTTGGATTGAAACATGCAGATTAAAATAATTTTTGTCTTGTTAACAGCTGTATACAAGGAATGGTTTTAGTCACTGGGATTTCTTCAACTTGTAATATTCATGCACTCTAATATTTTGTTACTGAAGATAAATTATATAACCATGGCTCTGATGGCTCTTTTGGAAGTACTTAACCTGATAGTTTCATATTTTATGATTAAAACTATTCTTGTCCCTTAAAATTTTTTTAAATTGTAGCAATCATTAGCCTTGTAATATAGATCCAGTCCTCCTTAACTCTCAATACACTCAGACACACTGACAACTACCAGGAATGTTCTAATTTTCTGTAGACACAATGTAGCAATAATTAAAAGAAAAAAAGCACTATATCATTACCCTTAATTCTACCCAAGTCAAAATTTACATACCAACCATTCATTTTCAAGATGTACAAGGGCTCATATTAAAATCAATTTTTATGCATCACCAGTCTCACTTGAATTGTCTCACTCTTATAATTTTCCTAAGTCACAGTTTTCAACTCATATTAAAATATATTTAAACATTTACTAATTTTACATATATATAAAACATTTTCAATATATCATTTTTCCAAGAAATGGTCAAAAGTTGAAGATTTCATTTTTAAAATTCTAAAGAATGGGTCGAAGAATAAAAGTATACAAAGTGGTTTAATTTCATTCTCCTACAGGTGGTGATCCAGTTTTGCCAACACCACTTGTGGAAGATGCTGTCTTTCCTCCAATGTGTCTTCTTGGCCTCCTTATCAAATATGAGATGGCTGAAATTGTATGTGCTCAGGTTTGGATCTTCAGTTTTATTCCATTGGTCAACTGGTCTGTTTTTGTGCCAGTACCAAGCTGTTTTTATGACTATAGCCCTGTAGTATAGTTTGATGTCTGGTATAGCGATCCCCCCTGTATTGCTCTTTTCACTCAGGGTTGCTTTGGCTATTCGGGGTCTTTTGTTTTTCCAAATGAAATTGAGGATTTTTTTTTCCAGGCCTGTGAAGAAACTCTTGGGGATTCTGATTGGGATCGCATTAAATCTGTACACTAGTTTGGGTAGGATGGACATTTTTACTATATTTATTTTCCCAATCCATGAGCATGGGAGGTTTGTCCATCTTCTGATGTCTTCCTCAATTTCCTTTTTCAGGGGTTTAAAATTTTTGTTGTAGAGATCCTTGGTGTCTTTGGTTAGGTTTGTTCCTAGGTATTTTATTGTTTTTGAGGCTATTGTGAGTGGGAAGGTCTCCTTGTAGTCCTTCTTCAGTTGCTTGTTGTTGGTGTAAAGAAAGGCTACTGATTTTTCTAGATTTATTTTGTATCCTGCCACTTTACCAAAGCTCTTAATCATTTCTAGGAGTTTTCTGGTGGAGTTCTTAGCATCCCTTAGGTAGACAATCATATCATCAGCAAAAAGGGATAGCTTGACTTCCTCTTTTCCAATTAGAACTCCTTTAATTTCCTTTTCTTGCCTTATTGCCCT
>VZQC01011649.1:195122-230057 GCA_009823505.1 Rhizomys pruinosus | reverse complement strand
CTTCAACTGATGAATGGTGAGGAGAAAATGTGGGTACAGTTACACAATGGAATTCTATGCGATGGTAAAGAAAGACACACATGAACTTTATCAGGAAAATGTGAGCAAAGATCATGTTAAGTGAGTAAAGTCCCAGAAAACAAACGACAAATGGTACTCATAATGGCTTACAATAACCAATAATAAATAATTCTTGGATTGGGAGTGCATATTAAACAACAGAAAATGCATTCAGAAACTGACTGAAATGCAAGTGGACGGGAGGGGGAGGGGTGGGATATCGGTGTTATTGATTGGTGAATGTTTATTTGACGTGTGTTCAACAACTATCCAGTTTTGCCACAGATCTCTGTTCTAGGTGTCATGGTGTTTTAGGACAGTTTTTAGGATTAGAAAAGCTAACATGTGTATATTTAATCAACATTGGTTTAAAGGTCTGATAAAGACGGTAATGCATCTGAGTTAATAGGTGATATAAACTGCTGTTGTCCACATTAGCTTTAATTAAAAACTGTATAACAATTACTTTGGGATTGGTATAAACAAATGTTCTCTATAATTATGCTGTCATATAGTATGACGTGGTAACACTCTCTTTCACCTATAGGATGATTTAATCTAAAAATAAAGTTTGTAAAAAAAAAGTATACAAAGTGTTCAAATCTCTTAATTCATGTGGCCATATTGCTTGTCAAAAAGGCTATATCATATTGTGCCACTATTAGCAATGCAGGATCACATAACTTGTCCTCTAGGACAATCATAGTTTCATATTTTCATGAAGATGGCTGGTCATTGTGGGTCCCCAGAGTCTGGCTCAGTCCCTTTTATGATGTGACTAAGTTTATTGGACTCCGAGGCCTGGGCTGAGCAGTTTTGTCAAGGACGTGGCTCTCAGATCCCCTCAGAGTGATGAGCATGACACCACTCATTATGACTCTGGACCCCAGGGGAAGAAGATAGGAGCCACTTTGATGAATTTTGTTTTCAAAATGGTGCAATAATTGACCTATTTCCCTAAGGTCCCAACCAGGTTAAGACCGAATGCCCTGTGAGAAACGAACTTGATTGTATCACACCTGACACCTTTTCTAATATTGCTTGTAAATAACTGTGACAATTTTTTTCTCTTCCCCCAACAATTCTTTTTAATTTTTATTTATTTTTTGTTTTATTTTTTTATTTTTTAACAATTTTTATTGCTATAACAGAGAGGGGTATGTACTTGTCTGCCTTATTTGTTTATTAAGTCTTGGCATTTTTTAATTAAAATAAAAGCAAGCATTTTGATCTTAACAAAATGGTCAATACATTTAATGTAGATAATTAAAAGGCATTAAAAACTACAACAGAGAAAGAATAAGTCACATATAAAGGTAAGACCATCAGAATAACACTGATTTTTGTTTGAAATTTGGAAAGAATAAAGGGATCTAGATGTTCTGTGAGACATGAAATACCACAGACAGCAGACTAGACTATGATGCCCAACCAGGCTATCAGTAATAATGCAAGGAGAAAGAAAAACTACAATAAAACCAGATTTCAGGAATTAACAACCAGAGAGCCAGATCTACAATGAATACAGAAAGTAATCATTAAGTCTGAGGAGAAGTAAAGCACACTAAGGAAGGCACAGGGAATAAATAATTCAGAAAATGTAATCAAAAGTAGAAACAAAACAAACCAACAAAACAACAGGAATTAACTTCCATTGTTCAACAATCTTTCTTAATATCAATGGTCATAATTCTAACATAAAGAAATACAATTAACATATTGGATTACAAAATGGATTCCTTTTTTTTCTGCCTCCAACAAACACACTCCAGATTCAATAATAAATACCAACTTGAGCAAAAGTTTATAAAACTGCACTCCAAGAAAATGAAACCAAGGAAAAAAAGTAGCCATAGCTACTTAAGTCTTTAAAAATGCACTTCAGCCCTTACATTCTACCACGCCCCCTCTTCCGCAGGTTGTTCCCTGGGCTTAGAAAAGGGGCACAGGTGGATGAGAGGTAAAACAGTCCACTCTCTCTGGAGCTGTTGACTTGGACTCTGGTCAATTCTGGCTGTTTCCTTTCATGGGCTGACAGTTTGTCCAGGAATAACCTTTCGATCCTACTAATGAAGAACAAGCAATTAGATATATAGGTATTTAAGCAGCACTAATAGTTATGGTAGGTTACTTTAGCATAGACACATGTTTGGATATGTTAATCCATGAATTACAATTTTCCCCCCTGTTAAATATGACAGGGTCTTACTGTGGCTTATAACATTCTTCTCTGAACCTGTAGAGGATGTAAGCTTGTGGCATCAGCCATGGTGTTATTGCTCCAAGGGGAGAGCCAATAGCCAATTAATTTGGGACTTTATATAAGGCACATGGCTGCCTCTGCACTGCGACAGTTATTTCCAGGCAGGTGGGTTGGTAGCTGTGTGACGGTGGAAGTCTTGCTTGACTCAGAAGAGCACAATATTTGTTGCTTATTGGTTTAAGTGGCCTTTTGGGTGCAGCACATAGGTTTTTTGGCATAAGGGATGCTGTACTCATGGATTAATCCACTATATTAGCTAAAAAATGAAAATAAAAAAACAGGAAAGATGCAGGACAGTTATGGGGCAGAATTGACTGGATGGGGGTGGGGGTGGGGTGGGGGGGATGGGGGAGGGAAAGGAAATTCAGAAGCCTGACTGCATTGGACAAATGTATGAAATGCACAAAGCATCGATAAAAAACTAATTATAAAAAAAACCAAAAGCCAAACTACAAAAAAAATGGCACTTTCAGGACTGGAGAGTATGGAATCCTACCGGTTAAGAGTGCAAGATGCACCGCCGGTATCGATGCCCCAGCCCACCATGGCGGCTGAAAACCGTCGAAACTCCAATTCCAGGAAGAACTCACCCAGTTCCACGGAATCCGATCCCCTTCTTGACCTCCACGGCATTGCACGACATGGGTGCACAAACTTGCATGCGCAACGTTTAACATTCATCACACATACAGAAATAAATAAAATTATTTAAAAAAAATTTTAAATGCACTTCAAAGCTAGTAAGAAGAGATACAGAGGGCAATTTCACATTCATTAAAGGAAAACCTTCCAAATGAATATTATATTCTAAACAGATATACACTAAACACAAGGAAACAAATTTCATAGAGAACCACTATTAGATCTAGAACCAAAGATTAAAGAGCACACAGTGCATGAATTCAATATACTCTTACCAATAGATTGGTCATCTTAATAAAAGCGAAACAGAGAAACAATACACTTACATGATATCAGAAATTAAATGGACCTAACAGATATCAGCTGTGCATTCCTCCCAAACAGTGAAGAAGGATTCATTTTGTCTCTTTGTTTTTTCTTTTTTTTAACTTTTGTTTTATTGCGTTGTGCATTCATACATCATTTTCCCGAGTCAGTTTCAGAAGCCATATTTCCTTTCCCCCTTTCCCCCATCCCATCCCAGATCAGTCTCTGGCATATTGGCTGTCCTGCATCTTTTCTTCATTTTTTTGTGTTTTTTTTTTTTCTTTTGATTTCCATTTTTTAGCTATGAGTGATTAATAACCCATGAGTACAAGAATGCCGTCATGTAAAACCAATTTTGCAGTCTGTTTGTGCCCAAACCCCACAGCCCCACCTATCCAGCGGGGGTGTGAGGTGGTATGTTCAATCAGTATGATCAAAATAAGCGTCCGCACTTACCATGTGAAGTGGTCGTTCCTCGTTCACCCCCAATCAGCCGGCCCACATTGTACTACCACCGCCCCCCTCTTCCTCCGCAGTTGCCTTTCCCTAGGTTAGACCAGGGGCCACGGTGGATGAGAGGGCAACAACGGTCCTCTCTCCTCTGCGGCTGTTGACTGGACTCTCTGGTCAATTCCTGGCTGTTTCCTTTCATGGGCTGCACAGTTTGGTCCCCAGTAATAAACCTTTCGATCCTACTAATGAAGCACAACAATTAGAAATATATAGGTATTTAACAGACTGCTCTTAATAGTGTTTGGGTAGGGTTAACCATATGTTTGTATAGAAACAATATGTTTGGCTGGTTATGTTAATCCATGAATTAACATTTTGTGTTTCCTGTTAAATATTGACAGGGTCTTACTGCTGGTCTTATTAATTATAGCATCTTACCTGTAGTAGGACTGTAGCTATGTGGCATCAGCCTTGGGTTTTTCCTCCAAGAGAGACAATTAGCCAATTAGATTTTGGGATAATAAAAGGGCATGATGGGCTGCCTCTTCTGATCCACTAATTTCCCGGCAGGTAGGGGTTTAGCTGGTGCTGACGTGGAGTCTTGTTTGCTCAAGGACCCGTAGTATTTTTGCTTTATAATAGTTGATGTGGCTTTGGTACACTCGTACCTGCGTGTTCCAGAAGGCCATCTGTAACACTGTGCATGTGTGGTCTCATACAATCTTTTTCCCATGTTAACGTAGTCTTCGGCAGCAGGGCCCTTTGCTTATTACTGCCTCTCTTCTTTGTAGTATCCCAGTTTAGAGGCCAGGAGCCCTTTACATTTGTGGGGCCTTGGATCCCTGGCCAAATCTCCCTGGTAGAATAATCCATTGACTGATGTCAGAGGCTCCTTATTGATATATTTTGCTTAAGAGCATAAGCTTGGGAAGCAACTTAATTTTTTACTTAAATATCTTAAAGAGAAATGCTACAGGTAGGTATGTAACAACAGAGAAATTAAGAAGAACATTTGTATGTGAATCCCAAAGTATGCTTCTACTAACAGATTTTAGGTAAAACAAAATGTGGGAAAAACAATATTGTATATCATACCACATTGTTAACTCAGTGCATAAAAACTAACCGTTTTTATCAGTCTGCTAACCAATGTTGGTTTATTAAATATTTTACTTTTACAGAAGTGCCTAAAAACAACATGCATGTATCTTTAGCACAGTGGTCCCTAGGCAAAACTGGTATGTTAAACTCACACAATTAAATATCACCATATCAATGGACTATTACACCCGTGCTCCTTCTCTCCCACCCTCACCCCCCTATCCCAAATTCAACATCACCATTTCATAGTCCGTGTTTTTCTGTGCAGTCCTTGTCTCTTGTGTGCTTTTTTATAGGCATCGCTCTTGTCACATAGACAATTTATATCGGGTTACTTGGTACTTAGCTTCACATATGAGGGGACAGACCATTTGTCTCGTTTGTTTTTTTTTCTGGGACATCTGTTAACTTCACTTACATAATGGCCTTCTAGTCCATCCATTTTTCTGCAAAGTTCATGATGGTATATCCCTTCTTTACTTGTCTGCGATAGACTCATTTGTATTTTTACATAGGCTACCACATTTTCTCTATCCACTCGTCAGTTGAGGGGCACCTGGGCTGGTTCCAGCTTTTTGCTATTGTGAACAGAGCTGCAATAAACATAGCTGTGCATGTATCTTTGCAGTAAGATGTGTCTTGTGGGTATATACCCAGGAGTGGTATGATCCATTTTTCTAAGCAGCCCTTGGAATTTCTCCAATATTGACAACATATTAGGATGTAAAATAAGTTTCAATATTTTTTTTGAGACAGGGTCTCCCTATAGCCTCAGCTGGCCTGGAACTCACTCTGTAGACCAGGCTGGCCTTGAACTCACAGAGATCTACCTGCCTCTCACTCCTGAGTGTTGGGATTAAAGGTGTACACTACCACACCTGGCTTAAAGATGGTTCTTAGCCACCATGTGGGTGCTGGGAATCAAACCAGGGTTCTCTGCAAGAGCAGTCGATGCTCTTAACCACTGAGCCATCTCTCCAGTCCCTCAAAAATATTTTAAAATTGATGGGGCTGGAGAGATGGCCTAGCGGTTAAGAGCGCCGACCGCTCTTGCAGAGGACCTGGGTTCGATCCCCAGCACCCACATGGTGGCTGAGAACCGTCTGAAGCTCCAATTCCAGGAGAACTCCAGTTCCAGGGGAATCCGACACCCTCTTCTGACCTCCGCGGCGTTGCACGACACGGGTGCACAGACTTGCATGCAGACAGTATATTCATACACATACAGAAATAAATAAAATTAATAAAAAAAATAAAATAAAATTGCGATAACATTGTACAATCTATCTAACCACAATTGAATAAATGTAGATACAAACAGCATCAGAAACTACAGAGAGTATACAGTGTTGGAAACTAACAGCACACTACTGAATGATATTCAGTCAAGGAAAAAAATAAAAAAGCAAATTAAATTTTTCCTAAAAGTGCATTAAAAGTCAAACAGAGCATACCAAAATCTATGGGACACAAGCAAGGCAACCCTAACAGGAAAGTTTATACCCTTAAGTATCTACATCAGAAAATTTGAAATATCTGAAATTAATCATGTAATGACATAACTGAACATCTTGGGAAAACAAGAAAAAAAATCCAAAGGAGTAGCTAGGATGGATGGAAAATCACAAACAATGCAGCAATGAATGAAATAGGAGACACAAGAGCAATAAAGAGTCAATGAAATGAAGGGCTGGATAAAAAAGATCAACACCACTTTAACCAAACTAATGGAAGATTGTTATAGAAGACCCAAAGTAATAAAATTAGTCATGAAAAAGGGGACCTTGCAAGAAAGGCTGAGGAAATTCAGAGGATAAGCACATATCTTAGAAGTGTATTTTCTACCCAACTGAAAAATCTAAAATAAATGAATTAATTTATAGACATATAGGATAGACAATGATTTAATCAAGATGAAGCACATAATTCAAATAAACACACAATAGTGACTATAAGCACTAAATTAAAATCTGCAGACTAGGGGCTGGAGAGATGACTCAGCAGTTAAGAGTGCCGACTGCTCTTGTAGAGGACCTGGGTTTGATCCCAGCACCCACATGGCGACTAAGAACCATCTTTAAGCCCAGGGTGGTGGTGCACATCTTTAATCCCAGCACTCGGGAGGCAGAGGCAGGCAGATATCTGTGAGTCCAAGGCCAGCCTGGTCTACAGAGTGAGTTCCACGTCATCTGGGGCTATCGAGAGACTCTGTCTCAAAAAAAAAAATCTGCAAACTAAAGAAATCTCAGGTCCAGTTAGCTTCATGAAAGAATTCTATCACACCTCCAGAGAATAATTAACACTAATACTCTTCAAATTAGTCCATAAAATAGAAAAGGAAGGAACACTTCCAAATCCTTTTTATAAAAGCCAGTATTGTCTTTATGTCAAACACAGAAACAACCAACAAAGGAAGAAAAAATTATAGTTCATTCTGTCTAATAAATGTAAACAAAATTCACAATAAATTACATTCAAACCCCTAAAAGAACACATCAAAATATTGTCCTCTGTAATCAAATCGACTTCTTCCTAGAGATGCAGTAATGGTTTGACATTGGTAAGTTAATAATTTGATGTACAACATAAATGGACTCAATTCATAAACCACAACATCATTTCATTAGATGCAACAATGGTCTTTGAGAAATTCCAAAACATTTTCTTGACAAAAGTTTTACAGAATCTATAGATACCGTGGACATGTTTGTCCCGATATTCTACAGACCAGATACACCAAGCAAACAGCCAATATCATGATAGAAGGAGAAAAACCACAGAGGATTTCAGTGAAAATCAGGAACCAGACCAGGATATCCACTCTCTCCACTCCTGTTAAACATAGGGCTTAACATCTTCACTAGAATAATAACAACAGAAGGACATACAAGGGAAAAGTAGGAAATGAAGAGGTCAAAGTTCCTTCCAGTGCAAATTGATATGATCCTATACATAGAAGACCCTAAACACTACCAGAAATCTCCTGAAGCTAATGCATACTTTCACCAAAGTGTAGGATACTAATACATGAAAATCAGTAGCCTTCCTATACATCACCAACAAACATACTGAGACAGAAGCCAGGGAAATCATACCATTCACAATAGCCTCAAAAGTAAATAAAATATCTTACAATAACTCCAAGTAAATGAAAATCATCTATAATGAAAGATTTAAAACAATGGTAAAATAAATTGAAGATACAATAAGATGGAAAGATCCACCATGTACATAGATTATTAAGATTAATATTGTGAAATCAGCCATCCTACCAAAAGCAATCTACAGATTCAACATAATTCCTATCAAACTGGATCTTCCTATCTTCTGTAGGAAGATCCAGTTTGAATTGGGGGCTAGTTCTTAGCTACCACCCCTCAGGGCACCATGTGGATGGGAGTCAGGGGATTTCTCTGACCCCACCCCAAGGAGGAGCAAACAACGTGGCCTAGGTCCGTGATGCTGGGTGGGGCAGCAGTGTGGAGTGGCATGGAATTGGGAAGCCTGTGATTGGTTCTGGGAACTGATGTCATTTGGCTTATAAAAGCAGGCTGTAGCAAGCAATAATTTCCATAAATATATAAATAAATAAATAAATAAATAAACACATAGCAATTACTTCAAAGTGTTAAGAATGTCTATGAAAAGCAATAAGAGAACTAAAAAGTCACTAAATAATACTGGGAACTTTTCTTCTGTTGCAGAGTTTAAGACCACTGGGAAAGACCACCAGATTCCATTCAGTTTTGAATCAGACAAGATTTATTGCAGCACTGCTGGCATACAGTCTTGATTTCCAATCTGACTGCTGCTAACATACAGTTTCTGTTCAGGTTTGAAACTGCAACCCCAAGTGAGGTGAGGGGAAACCTTTTTTTAAATAATTCTTTAATTATAGGGCTTATTAAGAGATTCACATTAAAAAGAATTAAAAAAAGTTTTTTGTTTTCACAAGGAAACAAAACAAAATGAAAGTAACAAAACAATAAAGTAACAAAACAAAATGACGGTAACAAAAATAAGGGGGGAGTTCCACTTATTTTCTGGTGAAATAATCAATCTGCAGGGCTTGATATGTAATTCTTCTCTCTTTTTTTTTCTTTTTTCCCTATTTTCTTTTTCTTTCTTCTTTTCTTACTCTTTCAGGGCTACCAGAAGGATAAGTATTTACTGGCTGGTTCAGGAAGCCTTGAATTCTCAGCTGAGAAAGAGTCTGGTTAATTTGGGGAGTCTCATCCCTAAACTGCCTAGTCAATTTCTAGTTCCTGTTTAGTTATATTTCTGTTCTAGTTTCTCTTCAATTGCTGTGACAAAACACCTTGACCAATTCCAACTTGGGGAGGAAAGGATTTATTTGACTCACATCTCCTGTGTCACAGTTCATCACTGAGGGAGCCCACCATAGGAACTCAGGGCAGGAACCCAGAGGCAGAAGCTGGGGCACAGGCCATGGAAGAATGCTTCTTACTGGCTTGCTTCTCTGGCCCACGCCCAGCCTGCCTTTTTTATTATTTATCTATCTATCTATCTATCTATCTATCTATCTATCTATCTATCTATCTATTTATTTATTTATTTGTATGAATGTACTGTCTGCATGTAGGTTTGTGCACTCGTGTCGTGCAATGCCACGGAGGTCAGAAGAGGGTTTTGGATTCCCCTGGAACTGGAGATCTCCTGGAATTGGACTTTCAGATGGTTCTCGGCTGCCATGTGGGTGCTGGGGATCAGACCCGGGTCCTCTGTAAGAGCGGTCAGTGCTCTTAACCGCTAGGCCATCTCTCCAGCCCCTCCCTTTACTTTTATATTACTCTAAAATATAAATATATACCTTCTGCCCATATACATTAATTACCATGTCTGAAAGTAAGTGGTAAGTTAATTATAGGGCTTATTAAGAGATTCACATTATAACATCATTGTTGCCTTCAGATAGAAAGAAATATAACAATAATGTTGCTCAGATTGGCTTTCAATTGAAGGATTTGGTACTAGCATCCACAAATGAGGGAAACCATTCCTTGTTTGTTTTTTGGAGACTGTGTTACTTCACTCAGCATAATGACTTTGAGTTCTATCCATTTACTTGCAAAGTTAACGATGTCATCTTTCTTTACTGCTGCATAGAACTCCATTTTGTCATTTGAGGGGCATTTGGGTTGGTTCCAGCTCTTTGCTATTGTGAAGAGAGCTGCAATAAACATAGATGTGCATGTATCTTTGTAGTAGGATGAGTCTTTTGGGTACATACCTAGGAGTGGTATGGCTGGGTCAGGTGGTAGGCTCATTTCGAGTCTTTTAAGGGTTCTCCACACTGCTTTCCACAGTGGTTCTATGAGTTTACATCCCCACCAGCAGTGAATGAGTGTTCCTCTTTCCCCACAACCTCTCCAACATTTGGTGTCTTTTGTTTTCTTGATCTTAGCCAGTGTTATTGGAGTGAGATGATATCTTAGAGTGGCTTTAATTTGCATTTCCTTAATTATTAACGATGTTGAACACCTTTTAAGATGTTTCTCAGCCATCTTTACTTCCTCACTTGTGAAGTCTCTGTTCAACTCTTTACTCCATCTTTTGAGTGAGTCATTTGTTTTCTTCGTTTTTCGAGTAGTTTGTATATTCTGGATGTTAATGCTCTGTCAGATGTATCAATGGTGAAGTTTTTCTCCCACTCTGTGGGTTTTCTCTTCACTGATTCTTTCTTTCACTGTGCAGATGCCTTTGAGTTTGATGAAGTCCCACTTGTCAGCTGTTGACCTTATTTCCTGCATAGCTGCTGTTTGATTCAGAAAGTGTTTTCCTACACTACTACCAACTTTTTCTTCTATCACCTGCAGAATTTTGGGTTTCACGTTGAGGTCTTTGATCCACTTGGAGTTGATTTTTGTACAGGGTCAGAGGTAAGGGTTTAATTTTATTCTTCTACATATGGTGATCCAGTTTTACCAGCACCATTTGCTGAAGATGGTATCTTTCCCCCAATGAGCTTTTTTGGCCCCTTTATGGAATATGAGCTGGCTGAAATTGTATGAGCTCAAGGGGATCTTCAATTTTGTTCAATTGTCAACAGGTCTGTTTTTGTCCCAATACAGGCTGTCTTTATGACTACAGCCCTGTAATATAGCTTGAAGTCTGGTAAGGTGATTGCCTCCTGTATTGCATTTTTCGCTCAGGGTTGCTTTAGCTATTCAAGGTCTGTTTTTCCATATAAATTTAAGGATTTTTTTTCCAACTATGTGAAGAAACTCATGGGGATTTTACTTGGGATTGCATTGAATCTGTATATTAATTTGGGTAGAATGGACATTTTTACTATATTGATTTTTCCAATATATGAGCATGGTAGGTTTTTCCATGTTCTGATGTCATCTTCAATCTCCTTCAGGGTTTAAATTTTTTGTTGTAGAGATCTTTGGTGTCTTTGGTTTGGTTTGTTCCTAGGTATTTTATTGTTTTTGAGGCTATTGTGAGTGAGAAGGTCTCCTTGAATTCTTTCCTCAGTTGCTTGTTGTTGGTGTAAAGAAAGGCTACTGATTTTTCTAGGTGAATTTTGTATCCTGCCAGTTTACTGAAACTCTTAATTGTTTCTAGGAATTTTCTGGTGGAGTTTTTAGCATCTCTCATGTAAACTATCATATCATCTGCAAACAGGGATAGTTTGGCTTCCTCTTTTCCAATTATTACTCCTTTAGTTTCCCTTTCTTGCCTTATTGCCCTAGCAAGCATTTCAAGCACAATATTGAAGAGGAGTGGTGATAGCAGGCAGCTTTGCCAGGTTCCCACCTTTAAGGAGAATGATTGTTCTCCATTTCGGATGATGTTGGCTGCGCATGTTGTTGTATATGGCTTTGATTATATTTAGGAATGTTCCCTTCAGTCTAATTCCCTCTAGAACTTTAAACATGAAGGGATGCTGGATCTTGTCAAAGGCTTTTACTGCATCAATTGAGATGATTATGTGATTTTTGTCTTTCAGTCCATTTACGCATTTTATGATATTTATTGATTTACGTATGTTGAACAATCCCTGGATCTCTGGTATGAATCCAACTTGATCATGGTGAATGATCTTTTTGATGTGGGTCTGTATGCAATTTGCCCATATTTTGTTGAGAATTTTTTGCATCTGTGTTCATTAATGAGATGGGTCTATAGTTTTAGTTTGCTTTCTTTCTTTCTTTCTTTCTTTCTTTCTTTCTTTCTTTCTTTCTTTCTTTTTTTTGGTCGTGTCTTTGCCTGGTTTGGGTATTAGAATGATGCTGGCTTCATAGGAGTTTGGGAGATTTACCTCCATTTGTATCCTTCTGAATATTTTGAGTAGTAATGGTTGTAAGACCTCTTTAAATGTTTTATAGAATTCTGCTGTGAGACCATCTGGGCCTGGGCTTTTTTTAGTTGGGAAGCTTTTTTTTACATCTTTAATTTCTTCAAATGTTATAGGTCTGTTTAAACTGTCAACCTCTTCGTGGTTAAGCTTTGTTGGTTCCCAGGATTTCAGATATTCATTCATTTCTCTTAGGTTTTCAAACTTAGTAGAGTATGGATTTTTGAAGTATTCTTGTATAATTGTCTGGATTTTTTCTATCTGTTGTGAACAAGAGGTTTCAAAGCATCTATTTATTAGGTTTATCCTTCTGTTCATTTGGTGATGGTGTCTGGACTCAGGATCTGCTTTTCTGGCTTTTTAGTAGTCAGGATATGAGCTTCCACTTAGATAGTTGCTAAGAAGAAAGAGGAAATTTTGTTTTTGAACATTAATTGAAAACAATAGTGGACTTGTCCTTTGCCAGCAGGTGACCTTACTCTGTTAATCAAGGTCAAGATCTAAGGTTTTATGCCTGTTTAACCCTATTTCATGTAACTTTAAGGCTAGTATCTGGGGGCACATTTTTTTCATGCTTTAAAAGAAACAAATTGACTATCTTTTGGTTATACTTTGTTTTGGGTATTTAAGTCCAGACAATTACTCAGATTAACCAAACTTTGTTTTCTCAAGGTCATTTGAGGTTCTGGTCTTCAGGAAGCACTCAGGTTTTCAAGGAAGGTAGTGCCTGACTCCTTCTTACCATTCTTAACCATCTACCAAGGACAAGGTCAGGTCAGGCTGAGGGGAGACTTTTTAAAGATGAAAACTCCAAGGGGAAAAAACATAGCTAATCATGTCTGGGTTTTATCAAGGTTGGAGCAAGCAGGTGGTCAGCAGAACCATATGTCAAGGAAAGGAGAAGTCTGGGCTGCTTGGAATTTCCTTTGTGGCCCTGAGCTAAGAATGAGATTTAAGTGTATAAAGTAGAGTCACTTCAGCCATCACACTTCAAAGTACTACGGTTTTGTAAAATTTAATAACAAATATTACCTCAAAGGGACCTTAGGCATACTTCCTAGACATACTTTAAGATTTCTGAGACATTTTTGTCACCTTAAGTACTCATAATGGATGAACATGAGCTCTTGAGAACATGAGATACTGTGTGTCCCCCAAATTCAAGATGAAATATGAAAATAAAAGATGATTTCTAAATATTCAGAAGGCCCCACAGAGCTTCAAGTGTATTTATAAATATTTACACTTTCATGGTAACCTCTCAGAAATGCACAATGAAGCTACTCAGTGGTTCTCTACTGCAGTGTTAGGAGCAGAATCATCGGCCCTTAGGGGCATGGCAACACACAGCTGACCTTAAATGATTGGGTCACTATTATCATTGAGTGGGACTCAGGTCCCTGATTTCTAATTTCTCTCCAGGTTATTCTCAGGTTTGCTAAGGACTGGTAACCACTGAGCTGGGGACAAGAAAACCCCAAGCTCACCAATTGCCTCAACAACTGTGTGGAAATTTCAGTTACTTCATGCCTCAGGAGACACGGGGGTCAAAGAAAATGAAGTAATTTTGTCTATGTTTAGCCTTCCATTTCAAGATTAACCCCCTAATTAAAAGCAGTTAAAACACCTTTTCTCAAAGGAAACATCACATTTTAAAAGCTGAGGTTGTGAATGAGAAATTTCAGAAGTTGCTGACCAGTGTGCAGACTTACCCATACAAAACTCCTGGGGTGAGTTTGCCAATCTTGGATGAAGAGACAAAATATTTATGGAAATTCTAATTCCATCCTATAATTTTACTTAATTGGAAAAGCAAGATTATAATTTTAACAGAGAAGGTATCTCAGCTTAAAAATATGACCATATTTATAAATCCCATGAATTTAATTCTTATTAATGCTACAATGATGTTTTCAAGAAAACTAGTAAATGGAAAAAGTTAGCACTTTCCATGGTTGTATATGTGAAGCTTCTGTAAAATATTAAACATAGCTTTAAACACACTCATCTCAGAAGAAGAGACAAGGTGGATATGTTTAAATGTAATTGTGGCCTTTTCCTTAATGACTTTTTAAAACACATATACATATATGTGTGGGTGTATGTTAGAACTCTGATTTCAATTCTATTATGTAAGCACACAAGGTATAAATGTTTCCTGTGAAAATAGAGATTTAAATGTTTAACTTTAAGATAATGAAACTGGAGCCACCTGGGCGAGTAGCTTGGGAGCTGGGACCTTGAGAGCGGGACCCAGGCGCTGGGCCAGAGGGTCCGGAGAGTCCGGCGGCCAGGGCGGCTGCACCTTTGGGCAGGATACCCAGAAGCCACCTGGGCGAGTAGCTTGGGAGCTGGGGCCTTGAGAGCGGGACCCAGGCGCTGGGCCAGAGGGTCCGGAGAGTCCGGCGGCCAGGGCGGCTGCGGCACCTTTGGCAGGATACCCGAAGCCACCTGGGTGAGTAGCTTGGGAGTTGGGCCTTGAGAGCGGGACCAGGCCGCTGGCGACAGAGGGTCCGAGAGAATCCGGCGGCAGGCGGGCTGCGTTTTGGGCAGGATACCCAGAAGCCACCTGGGCGAGTAGCTTGTGAGCTGGGCCGTGAGGGCGGACCCGGGCGCTGGGCCAGAGGTCCGGAGTTCCGGCGGCCAGGGCGGCTGCGCCTTTGGCAGGATACCCAGAAGCCAACCTGGCGAGTAGCTTGGGAGCTGGGGCCTTGAGAGCGGACCCAGGCGCTGGGCCAGAGGGTCCGGAGAGTCCGGCGGCCAGGGCGGCTGCACGCCTTGGGCAGGATACCCAGAGCCACTGGGCGAGTAACGTGGGAGCTTGGGAGTGGGGCCTTGAGAGCGGGACCCAGGCCTGGCCAGAGGGTCCGGAGAGTCACGGCGGCCAGGGCGGCTCGCACCTTTGGGCAGGATACCCAGAGCCACCTGGGCGAGTAGCTTGGGAGCTGGGGCCTTGAGGGCGGGACCGGCGCCTGGAACCAGAGGGTCCGGAGGCCGCGGCCAGGGCGGCTGCGCCTTTGGGCAGGATACCCAGAAGCACCTGGGCGAGTAGCTTGGGAGCTGGGGCCTTGAGAGCGGGGACCCAGGCGCTGGGCCAGAAGGGTCCGGAAGTCGGCGGGCCAGGGCGGCTGCACCTTTGGGGCAGGATACCAGAAGCACCTGGGACGAGTAGCTTGGGAGCTGGGGCCTTGAGAGCGGGACCCAGGCGCTGGCCAGAGGTCCGGAGAGTCCGGCGGCCAGGGCGGCTCACCTTTGGGCAGGATCCCGGAAGCCACCTGGGCGAGTAGCTTGGGAGCTGGGGCCTTGAGAGCGGGACCCAGGCGCTGGGCCAGAGGGTCCGGAGAGTCCGGCGGCCAGGGCGGCTGCACCTTGGGCAGGATACCCAGAAGCCACCTGGGCGAGTAGCTTGGGAGCTGGGGCCTTGAGAGCGGGACCCAGGCGCTGGGCCAGAGGTGGGGAGAGGTCCGGCGGCCAGGGCGGCTGCGCCTTTGAGCAGGATACCCAGAAGCCACCTGGGCGAGTAGCTTGGGAGCTGGGCCATTGAGAGCGGGACCCAGGCGCTGGGCCCAGAGGGTCCGGAGAGTCCGGCGGCCAGGGCGGCTGCACCTTTGGGCAGGATACCCAGAAGCCACTGGCGAGTAGCTTGGGAGCTGGGCCTTGAGGGGGGACCCAGTCGCTGGGCAGGGGGTCCGGAGAGTCCGCGGGCCAGGGCGGCTGCGCCTTGAGCAGGATACCCAGAAAGCCACTGGCGAGTAGCTTGGGAGCTGGGCTGTTGAGCGGGGACCTGCGCTGGGCCAGAGGGTCCGAGAGTCCGGCGGCCAGGGCGGCTGCGCCTTTGAGCAGGATACCCAGAAGCCACCTGGGCGAGTAAGCTTGAGCTGGGGCCTTGAGAGCGGACCGCAGGCGCTGGGCCCAGAGGTTCCGGAGAGTCCGGCGGCCAGGGCGGCTGCACCTTTGGGAGGATACCCAGAAAGCCACCTGGGGCGAGTAGCTTGGGAGCTGGGGCCGTGAGAGCGGAGCCCAGGCGCTGGGCCAGAGGTCCGGAGAGTCCGGCGGCCAGGGCGGCTGCGCCTTTGGAGCAGGATACCAGAAGCCACCTGGGCAGTAGCTTGGAGCTGGGCCCGTCGAGGCTTGGGGAGACCCGAGGCGCTGGGCCAGAGGGTCCGGGAGTCCCGGCGCCAGGGCGGCTGCGCCTTTGAGCAGGATACCCAGAAGCCACCACCTGGGCGATAGCTTGGGAGCTGGGGCCTTGAGAGCGGGACCCAGGCGCTGGGGCCAGAGGTCCGGGGAGTCCGGCGGTCAGGGCGGCTGCGCATTTGAGCAGGATACCCAGAAGTCCACCTGGCGAGTAGCTTGTGAGCTGGGGCCTTGAGAGCGGGACCCAGGCGCTGGGCCAGAGGGTCCGGAGTTCCGCGGCCAGGGCTGCTACCCCTTTGGGCAGGATACCCAGAAGCCACCTGGGCGAGTAGCTTGGGAGCTGGGGCCTTGAGAGCGGGAACCAGGCGCTGGGCCAGAGGGTCCGGAGAGTCGGCGGCCAGGGCGGCTGCGTTTGGGCAGGATACCCAGAGACCACCTGGGCGAGTAGCTTGGAGCTGGGGCCTTGAGAGCGGAACCCAGGCGCTGGGCCAGAGGGTCCGGAGAGTCCGGCGGCCAGGGCGGTGCGCCTTTGAGCAGCTTCGCCGGGCGGGCTGATAGGGATACCCACCCCGCTTGAGGAACCTGGCAGACAAGAAGAGAAGAGTGCGTTGGCTTCCAATACCTAATATAGCAACAAATTGAAAGCAGCAAGTCCATACTCCATAACAAGGAGGAGGAGGGGAACAACAACACAAAAAAGGATCTGAAGGAGGAAAGCAAACCGGCTGCTATTGTGATCTAAACCACAAAGGGAAGCCACATGCCAGGGACACGAAAGGGACAACCATGGGAAAGGACACAAGGATAATCCTGCACCAAGCTCTACCAAACCTGTAGAAGACAGCTACAATGGGAACCCCCCTTGGAGGAGAACCAAGGAACAGATCTAGAGGAATAATTGCAGACCATGCAAGAAATTAAAGAACATAAAGAGGAATTCAGAGAACTAAAGAGAGAGAATGAAAAACTCAAAAAGGACCTAGGGATACAATGACAAACATCAGAAAGAATAAAGGAACAATTGAAAACTCCGAAAGAAACTAGAGGAGAAAAAAAATAAAGATATAGAGAACAAAGAGAGAGAATGAAAAACTCAAAAAGGACCTAGAGGGATACAATGACAAACTTCAAAAGAACTAAAGGAAACAGACCAACAAACTCATAAAGAACTAGAGGGAGAAAAAACAAACTCCGACAAGGAAGTAGAACACTGAAAAAGGAAGACCAACAACGAGTAAGGAGCACAGAGGATAGAGAGATTAAGAAGCACAAAAGAAGATTGAGGAGCTCAAAAAAGGAAATGGAAGTACTAAAAAAAACACAGGATGAAATGAAAAAGGAATTAGAACACACTTTCAATCAAGAAGAAAGGAAAGGAAAAGCCTCAGAATAGAATGGAGGAAGCAGAACAAAGAATATAAATCTGAAGATAACACAAGCAATTAAAAAGCTCAAATAAAGACTATAAAATTTAAAATACCACAAATGGAACAACCAGGAAATATGGGAACACTATGAAAAGGTCAAACATACGTCCGTTATAGGAAATGAGGAAGGAGAAGAATCTCAAGAGAATAGTATTGATCAGATCTCAACAGAAATAATAGATGAAAACTTCCCCAAAAAAAATAGACAAACCCATACAAAATACAAGAAAGCACATAGGACCCCAAACAGACAAGATCAAGAAAGAACACCCCACGCTATATCATAGTTAAAATGCTAGATGCCCAAAATAAAGACAAATACTGAGGGCTACAAAAGAAACAAGTCACATACAAAGGGAACCCATCAGAATTTACAACGGACTTCTCGCCTCAAACCATGAAAGCAAGAAGAACATGGAGCAAAGCATTCCCAGTGTTAAGGGACTACGGATGCCAACCCAAATACTTTACCAGCAAAAATGTCAATAACTTGAAGGAGAGAGAAAAATCTTCCATGACATAAAACAAGATGATGGAATACATTCTGGAAAACCAACTCTTCATAAAATACTTACTTGAAGCAATTCAAAGGGTAGAAGAGAGGAGCAACAATCCTCAAACACCTAGGAAAAGAACTATAAAACATAACCATAGGAGCAAAATCAGAGGCTAGAAGCCAAACTGGATAATAAAATGAAAGGGAAGCAACATCCATCTTTCAATTATAACCTTAAATATTAATGGCTAAACTCCCCAAATCAAAAGACATAGACCGGAGAATGGATTTAGGAACAAACCCCATCATATATGCTGTCACAAGAAACATCTCATTTCAATGAAGGCACCCAACTTAAGGTGAAGGGATGGAAGAAAGTATTCCAAGAAAAAGAAAAAATGGTAACAAAAGAAGCAGGGTGTGGCTATTCTAATATCAGACAAAAATAGAAACTTCAAAGCAAAAGAAATAAAAGAAGACAAGAGGAGCCAACTACACTCTTTATTAAAGGAACAATTGACGTATGAAGGATCGTCACATTTAATAAATATATTGCCCAAACGCCGGATGCAGCCAAAACTTTATAAGACAATTCTCGGAGACCCAAGGCACAGATTAAACCCAGCAGCACTAAGCTAGGGACTTCATACCCCATTAAGTCCCCTATACAGGTCAACAGGACAAAGGATAAACAGAGAGACATCAACTGAATGACACAATACACCAAATGGACTCACGACATCTATCGATATTCTCACCCAATTACCAGAGATACACTTTCTACTCAGCATCCCATGCATGGAACATTCTCCAAAATAGACAATACTGGACACAGGAAAAACTCAACAATAAAAGATGTGAAATAATTTCATGCTATTCTATCAGACCACAATGCAAACAAAATCAATATCACACCAGAATAAACGCTACATCCTACGGAACAAGATGAGATATAACACTCGCTCTGAATATGATGGGTCAATGGAAGAAATAAGAAAAGAAAATAAAAACATTCCTGGAACTTGAATGCAATGGCATAAACAACACACAGCAAATCTTATGGGACACTTTAAAAGCAGTCCTAAGAGGACGAAGTTTATTAGCTCTAAGTGGCCTACATTAAAAAACAGAAGCACACAAAGTGACACTAACACTGCAGCTTAAAATACTTGAAGAAACAACACCAAATGAACCCCTAACGAGCAGACAAGAAGATATAACAAAAATTCAGAGCAAGATCAATGAATAAAACAAAGAAACCCATACAAAAAATCAAATGAAAGCCAAAATGCTGGTTCTTTGAGAGAATAACGAAGATAGACAGCACCTTAGCCAGTTAACCAAAAGAAAGAGGGAACAACTCCAAATCAGACAGAATCAGTGGATGTAAAGGGAAACATCACAAACAGACATTGAAAAAATCCAGACAATCGTACACGGGACTACTTCAAAAATTTATACTCTACTAAGTTTGAACAACCTAGAAAATGGATGAAAGCTAAACACAAAATGGAATCACCAAAGCTCAACCAAGAAGAGATGACACCTAAAAGACCAATAGTACAGAAGAAATCGAAGATGTAATAATAGCCTCCCAACACAAAAATTGCCCAGGCCCGATGGTTTCACGGCAACGAACTTTTATAAAATATTTCGAAAAGACATACAACGCATTACTACTTAAATTGTTTAGAAGGAACAAACGGGAGGGGACTTCATCCCAGGATCCTTCTATGAGGCAAGCATACGGACACCAAAACCAGGGAAAATACCAACCAAAAAAGGAACTATAGGACCCATCTCCCTAATGAACACAGATGCCAAAATCTAAACATGATTCGGCAAATTGCATACAGACTCACATTCAAGAAGATCGCCCACCATGACCAAGTTGGATTCATACCAGTAGCATGCGGATGGTTCAACATACGAAAACAAATAAACATCACAACACATAAATGGACGAGAAGACAAAAAGACCACACATCATTTCAATTGATGCGGAGGAAAGCCTTTGACAAAGTCCAGCATCCTTTCATGTTTATAAGCTGCGAGGGAATTGGGCTAGAGGGATTAGTTCAATGTAATCAAAGCCATAATCAGAAACCCACAGACCATATCATCCTAAACGGGAAATGACAGAAGAGGCATTCCCCTTGAGGTAGGAACTCGCAAGGCTGCCCCCTGCCACCACTCCTCTTCGATATAGTGCTGGCAACCTTGCAAGGGCTATAAGGCAAGAAAAGGAATTAAAGGAGTTCTAATTGGAAAAGAGGAAATCAAGCTATCCCTTTTTGCTGATAATATGATTGATCTACCTAAGGGATCTATAAGAACTCCACCAGGAAACCTAGAAACGATTAAGAGCTTCGTAAAAGTGGCAGGATACAAAATAACCTAGAAAATCAGTAGCCTTTTTTCGTAATCAACCAAACAAAGCACTGGAAGAAGGACTACAAGGAGCCTTACCCCTCACAATGCCTCAAAACAATAAATTAACTAGGAATCAAACCTAACCAAAGAACCACCAAGGATCTCTCAACAAAATATTATAAACCCCTGAAAAAGGAAATGTGAGGAAAGCATCCAGAAGATGGACAAACCTCCCATGCGTCATGGATTGGGAAATATAAATAATACAAAAATGTCCATCCCATACCCAAACTAGTGTACAGATTAATGCAATCCAATCAAATCCCCTAAGAGTTCTTTCACAGGCTTGTGGGAAAAAAAAATCCTCAATTTTTCATTTAGGAAAAACAAAGACCCCGATAGCCAAAGCAACCCTGAGTGTAAAAGAGCATACAGGCGGAGGATCGCTTTAACCAGACTATCAAACGATTACAAAGGGCTATAGTTCATAAAAACAGCTTGGTACTGGCACAAAAACAGAACCAGTTTGACCAATGGATAAAACTGAAGATCCAAACTAGAGCTCATACAATTTATTCAGCCACCCACCCTCATATGTGAACAAGGGGGCCAAGAATGCACATGGAGGAAAGCAGCATCTTCATAATGGTGTTGGCAAACCTGGAATCACCATCTTGTAGATAGAATGAAATTAAGACCCCTACCACTCTCACCCTGTGCTACAAAGGTCAACTGCAGATGGACAAAGACCTCAATGTGGAACCCCAACTCTGGGACGAGTGATAGAAGAGAAGCTTGGCAGCAGACTACCAAAGACATAGGTGTAGGAAAAGCTTTCCAAATCAGACAGAGCTGCACAAGAAATAATGATCGACAATTGAACAAATGGGACCTCATTCAAACTCAAAGGCTTCTGTACATCAAAGGAGGAATAAAGGGAAGTGAGGAGCAAGACCCACAGAGTGGTCGGAAGAACTTCACAGCAGATACATCTGACGAAAGCATTAATTTCCAGATAAACAAAGCTACTCAAGAAAAACAAGAGAAAGAAACAATGAATCACTCAAAAGATTGGAGCAAAGATCTGAATAGAGACTTCTCACAGAGGAGGAATTAGAGATGGCTGAGCAAAACATCTTAAGAAATGTTCAACATCTCTGATTAATTAGGAAATGCAAATTCAAAACCCTTGAGATATCACCTTACTCCAGTAAGACTGGCTATAGCGATACAGAGAACACGAAATTTACCAAATAGCTGGAGAGGTTGCGGGGAAACGGGGAACACTCATCTATGCTGGTGGGAATTAAACTAGTGCAGCCACAGATGGAAAAGCAGTGTGGAGAAACCCTTAAAAGACTCAAATGAGCTTCATTTTGACACCAGTTCATACCACTCTGGGTATAATACCCTACAAGACACAACTTACTGCAAAGATACATTGCACGCTTATGTTTATTGCAGCCTGTCATACATAGCAAAAAGTGGAACGCAGCCCAGTGCCCTCAACTGAGAGCGGTGATAGAGAAAACTGTGGTACATGTATACATGGAGTTCTAGCAGGCAGTAAAGAGGGACAACATCTGAAACCTTTGCAGTAAATGGATGGAGCTGGAAAGACATTATGTTACAGTGAAATAACACAGTCCCGAAAAAAAAGCAAAATGGTGTCCCTCATATGGTGGATGTAGTGACCACAACACCAGATATAAATATTCTCATGGAGAGGGATACATAGTAAAAAGAACAACAACAGAAAGGACTGCATCGAAAATGGACTGAAATGGTGGAATTGGGAAGGGGCGGTGGGTGGGAGAGGGACACGGATGAATATTCAATCAAGGCTATTTAATTGATTGTGATTCGCAAGTACCAGTTCCAGAACTGCCACAGGAATCACAGGGTGGTTTAAGGACTTAGTAAAAGTAAGTTGTGCTATATTAAAACAAATTGGATTTAGCAGACCTGATAAAAAGACGGATATGGTATGCATCTGAGTTAAATGAGATAATAATCTGGCCTGTTGTCCACACTTTGTTTTACACAAAAATCTCTAGAGCAATAACGTTGGGATTAGGCACTATACAAATGTTCTCTATAATTTCTCTGTGTTACCGTTCACCTGTGTAGCATTCTTCTTTAAATGATTTAAAGCACAATTAAGTGTTGCTTCCCAAGTTAATCATATATAGTTCACCCAAAACACAGGGTGAATTTGATGAAATCTGTGCTTAATTCACCGAGATAGTTCATGTATATACAAACTTTCTTCTGGAACTCATGGGTTAAAAAAAAAGGGCGGGGTACGCACGAACAGACAACCTTCGTCTAGATCGAAAAACCGATTGCCTCAATTCAAATTCTTAAACTAACTATGGGAACAAGATCTTGTTTTTCCAGACACAGGACAGTAAATGTCACCAACTTAACAGCATGAGATGAAGAAAAGAACAGCTTTGCATTTGAGTAGGATGTACCAAAAAGTGGCAACTGAAAGGTTGACCCGTCTGACANGGGGTGGAGGGCCGGGGTGGCGGAGGGGGGAGGGGGAGGGGCAGGGGGGTGGAGAGGGGGGGGGCCAGGAAGGGGGGGGATCGGGAGGGACCCTGTCGGAAAAAGGCAAAAATACAAAAAAAAGAGAAAAAAAAAAAAAAAAAAAAAAAAAAAAAAAAAAAAAAAAAAAAAAAAAAAAAAAAAAAAAAAAAAAAAAAAAAAAAAAAAAAAGATAATGAAACTGTCTGTGAGGACTCAGACCTGTTTAGGAAGGACTCAATCAACCCATTTTCTCATACAAATGCTCAATGTTAATTGGCTTACTTACTTCTCAGTGTTTGAAAACTATATGTTTGATTTGGCAGATTAAAATATTAATATAAAATGAAACAATATAAAATGTAGAAAAATAATTCTATCATTTTGTCAACTTCAAAAACAATATATTTAGAAAGCAGAATTTGGAAAGAGGGATCTAGAGAAGCACACATGAGATCTCTGATTCTTCCTGCTATCTATTGTGGAAATTGAAGATTGAAAGTACCAATAAATGTGAGACTATCCTATACTATTAGTTTTGGGATTTCAGTACATATAATAAGAGACAAGAGGCTTTCAACTGTGCCATCTAAGTGAATAGTTCAAATACAGGATGCATTTAGGGATTTTGATCTTTAAATAGAAAGTCTTGCTATGCGGCCAGCCTAAGATGGTTTGAATTCAGAATGTGTGTGCCACAGGACCTAGAATTAGAATTTTCACTTAACATGCTTGGCTATAAAAACCATTTCTATTATAATCAATCAAAACACAACATCCTGTCATATGACAGGCAGTTGACAAGGAGTGGTCAAATATTGAGTTCATTCTCAGTGAAAGAGATGTGAGACTAGCAGGGTGAGGCTACTTCTGCTTCATAGGAGAGAAAATGGCAAGGAAGTGGCATGAGGTAGATACCAGCTGGGGCATCACTGACCTCAGTTTATTCTTTGAGATTGCATTTGTAAACAGATGACTTTGTAAGTTTGCACAATAACATATTTCATATAACTTGAAAATCCAGAATTCTGTCATATCATTTTTTAAAATTTTTTATTATTTTATTTTTGTATGTGTATGAATGTACTGCCTGCATGTAGGTCTGTGCACCCATGTCGTGCAATGCCGCGGAGGTCAGAAGAGGGTCTCGGATTCCTCTGGAACTGGAGTTCTCCTGGAATTGGAGTTATAGACGGTTCTCAGCCGCCATGTGGGTACTGGGGATCGAACCCGGGTCCTCTGCAAGAGCAGTTGGTGCTCTTAACCGCGAGGCTATCTCTCCAGCCCCTGTCATATCATTTTTACAATTGTTTTTTAGAACTTACTAAATAAAAATATGCAGGAACCTTAACCTTATTGCTAACTTTTCATCCCTCTAAAACCCAGATGCATTTTGGTGAGGGAAGTATTGTTAGCTATTTTCAATCTAAGAAATGAATGCTGAACTACATCATTTTTCTCCTATCTGAAACATAGAACATCTTAATTTTATTCTCTCTTAATGAAATGGTACATTGAATATTGACTTTTTCTGTACACTTTAGCATCTCAAGAAGTCACAGCTCTTATTTGCAGCTGTATTTGCTTATAGTACTTGTAATAACTGATAATTACATTTGAATGTCAGTGATATGAACAACAGTCACATAAGAGAATTCAAAAGAAGCTGATTGATCCTTAAAGCCTTCTAAATAAAATTGGACATGTAAATTAAGAGTTTTCTGTGAGTATTCCCCCTTGCAAATGTGCTTCTTGCACCTGATGTCAATAATACATGCAAATAAATTTGGAAAAGCAAGAAAAATACCCATTTTTCACAGTTGGTTCTACAATGACAGACCCTGTCCCTGTAATCACTGACAATACTCCTTGCTATGTGAGAATAGCAGCTTCCATGCATAAGCAACCAATGTTTGAGTCCCAGGCATCAAGGTATCTATTCCATCAGCCATAACTGTGTATATGCTATCAACATATAACTAATGCTCTGTTCATTCACAGCCCCCTCACAGAAGTTTGATGATTTAAAGCAAACCAGAGGGGTTCAACTGTAAGAATGGAGCAGTACCTTTCATTAGGCAAATACAATATTTTTCCATAAATGGATAAATAACGGACCACACCTACACTAATGTGTAAGTAACTACTGGTTTACTAGTGGATACAGTGAGCTCTGTGGAGGCAGATAACGTGTCCTGTCCTTTCATTCTCAAAAGTTATGTCACAGTTGATTTGCTAAAAATAGACATTCAGTCATTAATTGTTACATAAGCAATGATGAACTAATGAACATTGTCTCATTATCTTTCTATGCCATTTACCAGACTTTAAAAAAATTACCGATTATTATGACAATTTATGTTCTCAAAATGATGATGACAAACATAAGCTTAGTGAGTGGCTTCCTCCTCCTGGGGTTCTCTGACACCCGGGAGCTGCAGATCTTAGAAGGTTTGCTTTTCTTGGTGATGTACCTGTTGGGCTTGGCAGGTAACTTCATCATCATCACCATCATAACGCTGGACCCACAGCTCCAATCCCCAATGTATTACTTCCTGAAGCACCTTTCCCTTCTTGACCTCACCTCCCTGTCTGTCACTGTCCCCCAGTCTATTCACAATTCCCTGACTGGCAGTGGATATATTTCCTATGCCCAGTCAGTGCTACAGGTTTTCTTCCTCATATCCCTGGCCTGGGTTGAGGTGGCCATACTCACAGTGATGTCCTATGACCGCTATGTGGCCATCTGCCTTCCACTGCACTATGATGTCATCATGGGTCCCAGAACATGCAGGTGGGTTGTGACAGCTATGTGGCTAAGCGGAAGCATTCCAGGAACCTTGTGCACAGCAACCACATTCTCTATCAGATTCTGCAAGGCCAAAATAATCCACCAATTCTTCTGTGATATTCCCCAATTGCTGAAGCTCTCCTGCTCCAATGATTACCTTGGAGTGGTTGGTGTGATTGCTTTCATTACAGTGATGGTGTTTGCCTGCTTCATTGCCATCACCCTCTCCTATGTCAAGATATTCTCCACAGCCCTCAGGATACCCTCTGCAGAAGGTCGGTCTAAGGTCTTCTCCACCTGCTTACCCCATCTCTGTGTGGTCTCATTTTATATCTCCATGGGAGCCTGTTCATATCTAAAGCCAACCTCAGAGTCTCCAACTATCTTTGACCTCATATTCTCTCTGTTTTACACAGTACTTCCCCCAATACTCAACCCTGTTATCTACAGTCTGAGAAATGAGGCCAGGAAGAAAGCTATAAGAAAATTACTCCTAGTCAGTGAATTTACAAGGAAAAAATCATTTTGATTCTGTTAGTGGTTATCAATATTATACAAATAAATATATTTGACCATTTGGATTCTTGCACTTTGTAACATTAAAGTTCTTATTTTAAGATGATACATTTCTTTAGAAAATGTACATTATTTGATCTCTTAGATTAGAAAAATTCTCCATCTGTTTTTAATCTAAACATTGAAATGATTTTTGTTCTTTCAATTTTAATACCAATTAAATGTATAACTTTAGTGGGCTGGAGAGTTGGCCTAGAGGTTAAGAGCACTGACTGCTCTTGCAGAGGACCCGAGTTCAATCCCCAGCACCCACATGGCGGCTGAGGACCATCTTAAACTCCAGTTTCAGGAGAATCTGACACCATCTTCTGACCTCTGCATTGCATGACATGGATGCACAAACCTACATACAGACAGTACATTCATACACATAAAAAATAAATAAAAATTTAAAAAGTATAACCTAGTATCTTAAGCCCAGTACTTCTTAACTCACTGTATACATGCAGTATACACAGTATACATGTATACACAGTATCTCATGCTTGCATACAGCAACTAAGCTGCCACATGCTTTGAAAATTCAAGCATGGGCTATATTATATGAGTAAATTGAATTCTGACACCATTTCCTACATTTCCAGACACTAAACATGATAATCACTATAATTAATCACTTTCAAATTTTGATTTTAAATTGGATCTCTTTTTATGTTTGTCTTTATTGATATCACAAAATTCTGTGCCATTACTATTTACATATCCAAAGTTTAATCATAATAGTTATCTTCAATGCAATTTACATAATGTAATTCATACTAAATATATTTAAACCTTTTACTTTTTGTTTGTCTTAATGTATTTTATCTTTTTACTCTTGATTTGAAGATGAAAACTGAATCATTTTTTTCACACATCTGGTTTGGTGAATTAATTTGTACAGTATTTCAACTGTATGTTCTATTTGGCTAGAGTGGATTCCTAAAATTCCAAGTCATTAGATATGCCACTGAGTGAGGTCTGACAGGTCTCTTCGTTACATCCCATTGTGATTTTATTATTTCTTTTTCTAAATGTTTATAGAGAGCATCTGGGTTATTAGGTGCCAGGAAACAATGGAGACCTTGCAATACACAAGAAATATGGGACACTCTGGAAATACCAAATCTACACATCATAGGTATACACAGGAAAGAGAAGAATCTCAGGCCAATGGCATTGACTAGGTCTTCACAGGATTATAGAAGAAAACTTCCCTAAATGAAGGCAAGATATATCTATACAAATCCAAAAAGCACATAGAACACCAATTATACAGGACCAGAACAAAAATTCCCTATGGCTTATCATAGTATCAACATTAAATGTACAGATAAGGGGCTGGAGAGATAGCCTAGCAGTTAAGAGCACCGACTGCTCTTGCAGAGGACCCGGGTTCGATCCCCAGCACCCACATGGTGGCTAAGAACCATCTGTAACTCCAATTCCAGGAGAACTCCAGTTCCAGGGGAACCCGAGACCCCCTTCTGACCTCCGCGGCATTGCACAACACGGGTGCACAGACCTGCATGCAGACAGTACATTCATACACATACAAAAATAAATAAAATTAAATTTAAAAAGTGTACAGAACAAAGGTGCTAGAGAAAAACAACTTATGTATGGAGGAAAATCCTTCCAAATTACAACTGAATTTTCAGTGCAAACTACGAACAGCCTGGACCAAAATATTCCAAGTTCTAGATGACTATGAATGCCAAATCTGAATACTTTATCCAGCAAAACTAACTAACATAATTGAAGGGAATGGAAATTTTTCCATGACATGAATACTCTGAAAGAATTCACATCCACCAAACCAATCCTGCAGAGTGTACAAAAAACTGATTGAAAAGAACAAAGATAGGAATGGCCATACCCAAAGGTTATAAAAAGAGAACAAAGGAAGTTATAATAACGGAATCGCAAAATAGGGCCAAGAACATAAGTTAAAATGAGAGTAATAAATACATACATTTCAATAATAACTCTAAATAGCAATGGCCACAATTCCCCAATCAAAACACACAGGCTAGTGGAATGGATTAAGAAAGAACATCATCTTTTTTTCTCATACTCCATGGAAAATGAGATTTATTCCAGGCACATAAGATTTGTATGGTATTTGAAAAAAATTAGTGATCACACATCCAGAAACTATCACATGATCATACCAAGTCATACAGGAAAAAAACACTTAGGAATCTCAACAACCATTCTTGATTATAAAAACAAAATAAAACACACAACTAAGCAAATTGGAAACAAAGGGGAATTTCAACTTTATAAAGCATATCATCAAAATCTGTAGCTCATATATCCTTGTGATAAAACTTGGTATTTATTTTTAAGATATGAGCCTATAAATCTATCTTTTTTAGTCTTCAAGAAACTCATCTGGTACTGGAGAGATGGCTCAGTAGTTAAGAGCGCTGGCAGTTCTTACAAAGGACCCCTCCCCAGTTCTATTGCCAACACCCACATGGTGGGTGACAAACATCTATAACTCCAGGTTCAAAGAACCTGACACCCTTTTCTAACTTCCAAGGAACCTGACACCCACTTCTAAGCTCCAAGGGCATTGTACAACACAGGTACACTAACATGCATGCAAGCAATACACTCAGAAAGAAAGAGTCTGAGAGAGGGGGATACTGGGAACAGATTTTACCAGAGGGAAAGTGGGGAAAGTGAGGGAGTGTTCAGCTGGGAGGGAGGGAAGGAAGGAGGGACACTCAGGGGACCTTGAGGTGGTATGACTCAGGAGAGAAGGGATGATGGGAGATGGGTATTATGGGGGAGGGTACAGAAAATATGGGCACTTGGAATCTTGGGGAGTAGGGAAGTTGAATGTGGAGAGACAGCAGAGAGATAAATGAAGCTTGGGTTGCATGGAAATTCAGAGGGAAAAAAATTCAGAGGGCTTGGGAATCCCCAAAATACTCATTTGGTGTCTGAACATTGGTACATGTGTATACCTGGGGGCTGTATGGTGAGGAGTACAGTGCCAGGCAGGAGAGACCTCCCTCCAAGTTCTTGGTCAGAGTAGTCCAAGAGACTCCCAAAATAACAGAGACTATTGCTTCAGCCTTTTGTTGTCTCCCAGAACTTGAAGGCAAGACCCTATTCCTTTTCTTAAACTTTTTTTTATTTTTTTTATTTCTGTATGTGTATGAATGTACTGTCTGCATGTAGGTCTGTGCACCCACGTCGTGCAATGCCGCGGAGGTCAGAAGAGGGTGTCGGATTCCCCTGGAATTGGAGTTCTCCTCGAATTGGAGTTTCAGACGGTTCTCGGCCGCCATGTGGATGCTGGGGATTGAACCTGGGTTCTCTGCAAGAGCGGTCGGCGCTCTTAACCGCTAGGTCATCTCTCCAGCCCCATGACCCTATTCCTAAAGATAGGACATACTTCAGACATAGGACTTGGGACAATGGATCTGGAACTGACCTGGAGGCCTTCTGCTGAAGATTAGCTCTCATGGTTCTAGAAAATACTATGCAACCTGCTAAGGGAGAAAAATCATGATTGAACCCACATCTAAAGCCTAATGGTCACAAGGACTGTAACAGAAAACTACCACTACTGGTGCAGCAGTAGTACTATTGTCTGGGGTGATCAGCAGCTATATAATTGGACATGAAGCCCTCCCAAAGTGAGGTAATTACATGTAACTATAGCCAAATATACATGCCTGAAGAGGTCACAGATCTGAGAAAAAAAACCCTATCCCTGTCATATTACTTGACAAATGTAATGTTTTACCATGTGGTAAGTATGGATCCTTATATTTACAGACAAGCATACCCTACACCACTCATCAAAGAAGTTTCTTTTTGCCAGAGGTGGAGGCTAATACATAGTTCCACAACTGCTCACACACAGAGAATATACATTTGAGAGATGCCCAGCCATAGGTGATATATTTACAGTGGAGTTTCTATACCTAAGGCTTATGGAATACAACAGAATGAAGGACAGAGACAGAAGGCCATGAGTGGTTAGGTTATAGAGAATAAAACATTAGAGTGAGTATCCCTGGATAGAACTCCTACATTAAACCTCACCCACCCATGGCTCAGGGACCATTGCAGAAGAGGTGGTAGAAAGATTGTAAGAGCCAGGGTTGGTCCATGAACATGGGGAAAACCCAGGATTTCCAGTCACTTGAAGCTTCATCATGTGAACTTGCAAGAACATGTGTTGTCATCGTGCACAGGACCCATGCAGACTCGATCAGACAAGGGCCCAGTGTAGACGGAGGGAAATGGCCAGTGGGTCTTCCCTAGCCTGGGAACTCTTGGCAATGGATTGCTACTGGGTGATGTAGAGTAGATCTTCCTTAAGGTCTCTGGTGGACTGACTAGAATCTAGCCAATAAACTTTCATCAAGGGACATCTGGGTGCATATGCTTGATCAGATATGACCTAACATATACAACAGAATGCATGAGATCATGTAGGGCATGCAGGGTTTAGATGGAAGACTGGAGTTGAGATTTTATTAAGTTCTATTGCATGAAATGCACAAAAATCAATAAAATATTTTTCTTTTTTATTGAAATTTTCCATATTTCTTACACAATTTTTTAGTCAGTCTAAATCACCATTATACCTGCTTCTCCCTTGGCACTTTCCCTCACTACTCCCCCCCCGGAGTTCACACCTTCTGCTCTTCCTGCAAGAATCCATTGTGCCAAATTACTCTCCCCACTCATTCCTCAGTGCCAGCCTTTCCCCTGAGCTCTAGTTAGCCTATCTGGAGCCTCTTTTCTAAAGAAGGTCAGGTTGTCCTCACCTGACAAATTTGCAGGTAAATAGATAGAACTAAAAGCTGTTATGGTAAGTGAAGTAACACAGACTCAGAAAGACAAAGGACTTATGTTGCCCTTAATTTGTGGATCCTAGCACCAAATCCATATATGCTAGTATATACCATGATGTAACTGCAGGAACCAGGTAAAGAAAATGAATCAGGAAGATAAAGGGAAGGAGGGAACCTGAGACAGAAGGCTAATAGGTGATAGGTGTTACTAAAATCGGGGTATCTAAATGGGAAGGGAGTGGAAGGATTATAGAAGGAAAGAGAGGATAAAGGGAAAAAAGGAGCCCAAGAGAAGTGGGGCCATAGGAGACTGGCAGTATCAAGGGAGAAATTGGGATTCTTTAAATGGAGAAGGCATGAAGAATACATGGAGGGAATGCTAGACAGGTAAAAGGAGAGAGGAGAGTTAATAATGCCTTGCTAGGATAAAATTTTTTAAATATATAGAATATATTTTTAAATTTTTTAAATTTTTATTTATTTCTGTATGTGTATGAATGTACTGTCTGCATGCAAGTCTGTGCACCCGTGTCGTGCAATGCCGCGGAGGTCAGAAGAGGGTTTCAGATTCCCCTGGAACTGGAGTTCTCCTGGAATTGGAGTTTCAGATGGTTCTCGGCCGCCGTGTGGGTGCTGGGGATCAAACCCAGGTCCTCTGTAAGAGGGGTCAGCACTCTTAACCACTAGGCCATCTCTCCAGCCCAGAATATATTTTATTAATTCTTTGAGGGTTTCATACAATTTATTTTGACCATCTTCACCCCCACTAACCCCCTACCTCCTCCCAAATACAACACACCTTCCTACCCTCCCCAACATCATGTCTTATTTTTATAAACATAGGATATCAAATTAATTTGTGCTGCCATTTGGGGAGTGGGGGGCATCCACTGGAGTGCTTGAGGACAGAGAGTGGCTCCAATAAATTTCATCCAACCACTGGATTCAGAGGGTTGTTCTCAGTACATATGTCCCTCTCCCTTTCTATCTCTCTCTTTCTCACATGCACACATACTCTCTCTTAAGCTATCTCTCTATGCATTCAACCCCCAGCATAATGTCCCCCCTCTCCCAAACAAGGGAGGATCATTCTCTTCTGAGAAATTGATCACTGTAAGGTTTCAAGTGCTCTACTGCATGACCCCCAAAACAAGCATGCTTGGGCAGCACAAACTGTACTTACTGGATTATTATAAAACTTTTAAAGATAAGAAGGACTGTTCTTTTTTTTTAATTTTATTTATTTCTGTATGTGTATGAATGTACTGTCTGCATGCAGATCTGTGCACCTGTGTCGTGCAATGCCGCGGAGGTCAGAAGAGGGTGTCGGATTCCCCTGGAACTGGAGTTCTCCTGGAATTGGAGTTACAGACGGTTCTCGGCCGCCATGTGGGTGCTGGGGATGGAACCTGGGTCCTCTGCAAGAGCTAGGCCATCTCTCCAGCCCCAGGACTGTTCTTTATGCCTTCCCCACCTGAATAACTGCCTGTCAGTTATACACTTTGGCTAGTCAGTGCCCCTACCCTGCTTTCTACAACTGCCTCTCTGGACCTTTCCACAGTCCAGAGCTGTGGAAGACAGAACTGAGGCTTCCTGATCTGTGAATGATCTATGGTCTCAGCCCCCAAGGTGGCTCAGTGTGTAAAAACATTCTCTCTTGAGCCGGGCGTGGCACATGCCTTTAATCCTAGCACTTGGGAGGCAGAGGCAGGTGGATGTTTGTGAGTTCAAGGCCAGCCTGGTCTACAGAGAGAGTTCCAGGACAGTTGGGGCTACAGGGAGACCCTGTCTCAAAAAGACACACACACACACACACACACACACACACACACACACACACACAAATTTTTCTCTCTGACAATGGTGCTCACCACTCCCCTGTGAGTCATGCAGACTGCCAAATGGTAATCCTTGAAACTGCTCGGCCTCCTGCTGGAGGAAGAACTGTCATGACAAAACCTAAAACTGCATTTGAGTCTCTGGGTGGCTCTAGGCTTGACCTGCATGGAGGATTGCCTGGATTTTGTCTGCATTTTATCTCTAGTGTCTCTATTTTCCTCACTTCTAAGATTTAGGAGAAAAAAAACAAATCTATTTTTTAAGTACATTAAAGTATACATGAACTCAGTATGTAATTTAAGAAGGTAAAGTTATATTTGTTTACCTGTATACAAGCTTATGGTTAAACTTTGAATCCCTAAATATGTTTTGAAATTAACCTATAGTTTAATTTCATACTTTGTAAATTTGCTATGTGTAAGGAGCTATGGAATAGAATGTATTTCTTTTGAAATGGATTTATCACTGGACCAGCTGCAGAACTATAAAGATGGCATCTGGTTTACTTAGAAGGAGGGGCTAAGAGCAAAGCCAAGCCCAGCTCACAGCAAGGTTGCTACAATGCTGGCATTCTTGCTATGCATCGAACTCTGGGACTCTGGAATGCTGCCTGCCACATGGGGCTGGAGCTCTCTCAGCATTTTACCATCATGGGCATAGGGCACACAATTCAGGCCAGGACTCCAGGAGGTCATGCTAGGAAAGAAGACCCATTGTGAGGCTAGTGAGTGTATGTTTACCTCCATCACTTTGTAGGCAAGCCTAATAAATTCTCTAGTCTAACTAAGATTGAAAAGTCCACTCCTTATTCCTTGCTTTGCCTAGTAACCAGGAAAGTGATAATGGCAGAGTTTGGGCAGGATGCTACATGGGTGGGTACACATGTACCCCCCCTCCACTCCCAGGAGGAAAATTCTCTGCAACAGATTTGTCATAGTCAAGGTTAGATTAGGCAAAGTAGGCACAAAGGAAAAGTGATGGCAGACTATCTTTTATGGAGAAAGAATGAAATAAAGCCAGAATAAAATGCAGAGGGAATCCTGGCATGGTGGATTGCTGGCACAGCTTTTGCTAGTGTAGCTAGCAGTGGTGGTGGAGAATGACATAGGAGAATATAAGATGTCCCTCAGGTTCCACCTGTAATACAAAGAAATGTCTCAACATGCTAATGGTAGCTTTAGCAAGGGCCCAGTGTGTGAAACTAAGACAGTTAGGAAATACTCAGCACTGGAGTTGTTGGAACTGGGAAAGACTTTCAAGCAGGCAGTGAAGGAGTTCTTCAACATCTTGTTTGTGAGGCTGTGGGACCTGGGAGTGGGTGGAATTATTTTAAGGGCTGAAGAAGCAGGAAAGCTGAACAATATAACCACTCATCCTGCCTTGAGACATAAGCTGCATAGCCTGAAACAGCACAAGGGGAATGAGTCGCTAATAGATTGGCTAATAAGAGCCATTAGAGACACGTGGTTATCTCCAACAGAGGTTCTCATAAATATGGGAGTGGGAGTGGAAAATGATAGGAGAGGGCCAAGAGGTGCTGAGGGAACTAGGTATGAGGAAAGTAATATATAGTGCCCAGTCCACTGGGCCAGATAGTGCTGTGTTTACCAGTGATTTAAGAAAAAGCTTGGGGCTGGAGGGATGGCCTAGCGGTTAAGAGCGACGACCGCTCTTGCAGAGGACCCAGGTTCGATCCCCAGCACCCACATGGCGGCTGAGAACCGTCTGTGACTCCGGTTCCAGGAGAACTCCAGTTCCAGGGGAATCCGAGACCGTCTTCTGACCTCCGCGGCATCGCACGACACGGGTG
>VZQC01011649.1:116818-194829 GCA_009823505.1 Rhizomys pruinosus | reverse complement strand
AAACTCCAATTCCAGGAGAACTCCAGTTCTAGGGGAATCTGAGACCCTCTTCTGACCTCCACGGCATTGCATGACACAGGTGCACAAAACTTGCATGCAGACAGTACATTCATACACATACAGAAATAAATAAAATTTAAAAAAATTAAAAAAAATGTGTGTAGCTCAGAAGACCAAAAAAAATATGTGTGTAGAGGAGTAAAGCAACATAGATATATAAGAAAGACAAAACAAAAAAGGAAGTCTGCTTGGGTTACTAGAAGGCAAATGTAGCTGTTTCTATGTCAAGCCCATGTTCCTAAAGTAAAAATTGATAAAAAGCCAAATTCCATGCTGAAAAGCCTCTGGGAGGCTTTAAAACTTGTGGTACAGTTCATAAAAGGCATTCAAAAAATACAAACTGGGGGTGAGTAATGAACCCCACAGGTTAAACTAAGTACTATTCTCTGCTGAGAAAAGTCTTGCTAGGGGTGGGAGTGGTTTTCCCAACTGAGGCCTCTCCCAGCATCCAAGACGGTGTTAGTAAAAGGAAAGCAGGTGTTCTGACTACATCCTGGAGTCAGGGCCAGGGCCTGCCCAACTCAGCTAAAGATCAAATACAGCAGATGCAAAGGAGACCCATTCTTCCTTGGCCCTGTGCGGGGCTAGGCAGCTTGATACAGCCCCAACGAGTCTATCAAAACTAAAGAAATAAAGGGAGGCTGCATGTAAAAACCCAAGGTATTCTAGTTTGTCTTCCATTGCTGTGACAAAACACTCTGACTGACACCAACTTGGGGAGGAAAGGGTTTATTCAGCTTACATCTCCTGGGTCACAGTTCATCACTCAGGGAGCCCAAGGCAGGAACTCAGGGCAGGAACCTGGAGGGAGGAGCTGAAGCACAGGCCATGGAGGAATGCTGCTCACTGGCTTGCTCCTCTGGCTTATGCCCAGCCTGCCTTCTTATATGGTACATAACAACCTGCCCAGCGTGGCACTACTCATTGTGGGCTGGGCCCTCCCACACTGCCTGACAATCAAGACAATACTCCACAAATGTGGCCACAGGCCAATCCAATGGAGCCAATTCCCCAATGGAGCCAATTCCCCAATTGAGGCTCCCTCAAGCCATGTGTGTCAAGTTGACACTAAAGCTATCCAGCACACAAGGATATTGAATGGATTTGAGAAAATGACTACAGATGCTAAAGAGCTAACAGAATTAATGCCTCTTATTCATGCTATTGTGCCTAACATGGATCTTTTGAGACAAAAATTGGTACAAATAGATAAAATCTTCCCATGCTATGTTGGGCCAGGTTTATGGTTGATTTAATACCTAATGTTAATGTCTGAGTGTTTTACATATGTGAGACTTGTAGAGATATCCTGAAGAAATAAAGAGTAAATTCATTAAGGGGGTCCCAGAACCAGGAATAACTATGGAATCTTTGGGAGGTTTATGGTTAAATAAGACCTCTTGGCAAATAAAAACTTCAGTACCAGGGGTGGGCTGCCTTACAAGCAGCTTTTGGTTGTGGAGGCTCTGAAAGCCCCCCAAACAAATGCCATTTTGCCTATAACTTTGGGTGCACACAAGAAGTGGATAATAAGATACTATTCTGAAGAAACTATGTGATGTGAGAGTGAGAAGGAAAAAATTATGCTGAGATCTTACAGTGCAAATGGACAGCAGACCTTCATCATGCCAGGGAGCACTATGCAAATCACGAGAAAGAAATGGTCTCTAAAGCTCTACTGCAGACCTCATGTACTGCACTTTTATGTGCCAGAAGAAGATGGAGTGCAATAGTGACAGCCTAGTACAGGTACACCCAGAAAAATTCCAATTGGAACTATGGCCCACTCCTTGGGAGGGGGTAGAACACCACTGATACTGTAAGCCAGGCCAAGCCCTAGTGGCAGGGGAGGCTGTAGGCCCCAGCGGGGAAGCCACTATGATTTTTTTGTTAGATGGCTGTGATGCCACTACGAAGATACTATCTAAGCATTTGTGTTTGTGCCCATAGCATAAATTGTTATAATAGTTAACATTTGTTTAAAGGACTGTACTTCTTGCTATTTGTGTTTTTATTAGTAGAAATAAGAAGGAGACTCCTGAATGAGCCACCAGTCCGTTGAAAAAAGAACTTGGACAGACCCAAGAGTTTGATGTGTCACCTCAGAGAAAATAAAATGGATTGTTCTATCTCTCACACTCTTTCTCCCTCCCCGACAACTCTCAGGGGCTCTTGTATAAGAAGTTGGAGCATCCAGTTTATAAGGGCCAAAGAAGGGGAGTGGACTGTAAGATAGAGTGTATCTTCTTTGAAATGGGTTTATCACTGAACAAGCTGTAGAACCACAAAAATGGCATCTGGTTTACTTAGAGGGAGGGGCTAAGATCAAGGCCAAGCCCAGCCCACAGTATGGTTCCTGCTATGCCTGTTGGAACATGCACAGAACTCTGGGACTCTGGGACACTCTGAGGCATATAAAAACCTGCGACGTGGGGTGGTGCACTCTCGGCATTTCACCATCATGGGCATAGGACACAAAATTCATGCCAGGACTCTGGGTGGCCATGTTAGAAAAGAAGACCCATTGTGAGGCTAGTGAGTGTATGTTTACCTCCATCACTTTGTAGGCAAGCCTAATAAATTCTCTAATCTAACTAAGATTGGAATGTCTACTCCTTGCTTTGTCTAGAATCAGGGAAACAATAATGGCAGAGGCAGGGTGGGATACAACGAGTGTGGGTACCCATGTGGGCATTTCCTGGGAGGAAAATTCTCTGTAACAGGACTGTAAAAATAAAATCTAAGAGTAGAATATGAACATCGAAGGCTGGAATAGATGCTCCCAAAGCACAGAGTTGAAGTGTTGCTTAGAGTACCAGAGTACAAGAAGGCTGTAACATGCTTCAAGTAGAAAACAACATTGTTTTGTAAGCTTTGTTTGAAGCATACATTACAAGTTCTTAGCTGTGAATTTGATGCTAATGAAGTAACAGTGTACTGAATATAGTGTTTTATAACAAAGCATACATAAAGTCAGGTTATATGGGATGGTGGAATGGCTTTATACCGTAGAAGCAGGAAATGAGAAATTATTGATAAAAGATACAAAAGTTTAGTTACACAAAATGAGTAAACCCTGAGAATCTAATGTTCAACATGGTAGCCATAATGAGCAATTTTGTTTGAATCATTCTAAGAGGATTGATTTTAAAATGTTTTCACCAAAAGAATGAAAATTGGAAACAAAGTGATTGATTGATTGATTGATTAAGATTTCATGACCAGAGACCTCTCATAACTTACCTCTGTAATCCTTTAAGGAGCAATAGTCCACTATTTCATAATATAGTGCTTAAGGAAACTTTAGAAGACATAATTAGCATAAATGACAACTATGTGTCATTTTAATATTATTGTTTGATTTAAAAACATATTCAATAAAACTTGTTTAGATAAAAGCATTTTATGTGTCCCCTCCTGACCAGGGACCAGCAAGGTTGACTGCTCTGTTCAACTGTCTATATTATTCTTCATTCTTCCCTGCTATTTCTAGTACTCTTTCAGACCATGAATTCCAAAGCCCTTCCTCTATTTCTCTTAGGGAGAAAGCCCCTCTTTCCCTATTGTGAATTTACATCACCACCTCACACTTCAGGAGACTGTAGTCTGGAATCTTAACTGGAAACATTTAGTAACATAGATATCTATCACTAAGAAGTCTCACTTTGGTGTTGACTCACCAAATCTCCATCTAGCCATGAAACAAGGGCTGTGGAGATCATGTTTGCACCTACCTCATTTCTGCCTTAACTCTGAATCAAAAACAAGTTTTATGTCTTTTGGATTAGGGGTACGTGTTACAATCTAGTTCTGCTGAAATGAATTGTTTTTGAAGGCAATATTTGTATTAATCCTTAGCCAGTTTCAGACTGAGTCACCTTATGCAGCACTATGGCTGGATATATTTTAGGATCTCTTAGTATACATTTAAACTATCCTGAATAGTCACATTGGATAGCCAAAACTAAATTTCATTTGTTGATCTCTGTACTGGATAGATTTAGTATCAACTTGACACACCTGGGTTGAAGGAGCCTCAAGTTGTGAATTGGCTCCATTGGGATGGCCTGTGGTCATGTCTGTGGAGTATTTTCTTGATCGTTGAGTGACCTTCAGCAGGTTGTTGTGTATTGCATAAGAAAGCAGGTAGGGGGGGCTGGAGAGATAGCCTAGCGGTTAAGAGCACCGACGCTCTTGCAGAGGACCCGGGTTTGATCCCCAGCACCCACATGGCGGCTAAGAACCGTCTGTAACTCCAATTCCAGGAGAACTCCAGTTCCAGGGGAATCCAACACCCTCTTCTGACCTCCGCAGCATTGCACGACACGGGTGCACAGACCTCATGCAGACAATACATTCATACACATACAAAAATAAATAATAAAAAAAATAAAAAAAAAAAGAAAGCAGGTAGGGAATGGGCAAAGGGAGCAAGCCAGTAAGCAGTGTTCCTCCACTGCCTGTGCTTCAGCTGCCACCTCCAGGTTCCTGCCCTGATTTCCTTATGTTGGGTTCCCTCAGTGATGAACTGTGCCAGGGAGATGTGAGCCAAATAAACCATTTCCTCCCCAAGTTGGTTTTGGTCAGAATATTTTGTCACAGCAATTGAAAGGAAGCTAGAACAATCTCAAATTCAAGGATCAATTTAAGAGCAAATATTCAATTACTGTTTTCCATGTGCCTGGATATTGGAGAATCAGATTTTCTCATAACCCTTAAAGTTTCTTACTAGTCTCTCAAAAATACAAGACTTAGCTACACAGTAGTCCTTCACCTGTGATGCTCAGAATTGCAGGATCAGCAGAACCTGGGAGTCTGGTAGACAGGCAGCTTGTTGATGTCTCCTGAGACCTCTGAATCAGAATCATATAGTGTGTGGTTCAGGACTCCAAGGGATAAGTAGCTCTCCATGTGCTTGACAGACTTGCTAAATTCTGAGAACAACTAGCTGGAGAAAACTCAGTTCCAAACTTCTAGTTCTCATACCGAAATGTGGTAAATGTAATGTTTCTAAGTCCTGGGAGTCTTACAGGTAGCTAGATAAGGATACAATAGCCTAACAACATGTGCTCAGGTAAAGGCTGCAGTTCTCCCAAGGTTCTTAAGATACAACCATTTGAATCCAAAGTAGCTCACATCTTAAGTCTTTGAATGAATATTGTAAAGCTTAATATCACCTATAAAAATGGAGATTCAAGTGCCTAGCACCAGGATATGAAACTGACAGCAGCTGCAGAGCTGTTCAAGGACACACTCTAACACTGTGTTTATCTCATAAAAATAAATATGAAATATCACTTGGTTAGCTAACTTGGCCTGTGTTGTAACTATGTGGACCAATTTTCCAAGTGATATTATTGAATAGCCAAACAAATATTAAGTAGGATTAACATCAAAGGAAAATGGGGAATAACAGAGCAAAAATTAGGAAGAAGATATTAGGAGCATAATTCTAATCTCCTGTTAGTTCTGTTTCCATTATGTGGTCTGACATTTTGAAGAAACTTTGAGGCAATTCCAGAAATATTAAATGTGTAACTCCAATACTCTGTAAGAATCAAGAGGCTTTTATTCTTGGGATTGCTACAGTGATATCCTAATAAGAAGTTAACTTAATAGAACCTCACTGTTCTATCACTTCCTTACAGCATCACACTAGGAGCTCAAGCTAATCCCAATCCTAACATCACAGCACAGTGACGGGGTAATGGGATTCTGCTACCTTGCCTTGCATGAAGAGACAATTTATTAGAATCAATCCAAAGGACTCTGTCAGGAAAGAGGAAAAAGAAAGACTCAGTTGTCCATCTCATTACTTAGAAAATGTATGTTAACAAATGTAACCACAGTGAATGGCTTCTTATTCCTGGCTGATATTGGATAAATTTCTTATGCCTGGGGTGTGCTGCAGGTTTTCTTCTTCATGACTTTGTGTTGGGCTAAGGTGGCCACTCTCCCAGTGGTGTCCTTTGACCACTATACTGTCATCTGCCTCCCACTGTACTATGAAGCCATCCTAGATCGCAGAATGTACAGGTGGGCCTGTGACAGCACACAGGACTTCTGTGATATCCCCAGATGCTCAAGCTCTCCTGCTCCAATGATTACCATGGATTGATGGGAGTGATTGCTTTCATACATGTGATGGTGTTGGCCTGCTTCATTGCCATCACCCTCTCCTATGTCTAGGTATTCTCCACAGTCCTGAGGATGCCTGCTGCAGAAGGTTGGATGGTCGTCTACTCCACCTGCCTGCCTTCTATGTGGTCTCATTTTATGTCTCCATGGGAACCTATGATATGTGAAGACAATCTCATCTTCCCCATCCTCATGTGACCTCATACATTCTGTCTTTTACCCAGTACTAACCGCATCACTCAACCCTGTTATCTACAGTCTGAGGAATAAGGTCATGAAGGGGCCTGTAAGGAAGTTACTGCATGTGGATAATTCAATATGAAAAGATCATTTTTGTTCTATTAGAGTTTGCCAACAACATATGTGAGACAAAATTTTAATCATTTAGATTCCTTCCATTTGTAACACTGATGTTAATATTTTAAGAGCAAGAATATTTTTCTTTTTTAAAAATATTTTAAGTTTTGTGCATTTCATACATCATTTCTCAGTTCAATCCAGACTCATTTACCCCTCCATGCCTCCCACCCCTCCTGAGTTCATACAGTCTGCCATACATGTCCTATATTCCCTTCTGAGGCTTTTCAGAGTTTTTCAAAGCAAAGGATTATTTTGGGGGGAAGAACTCTATTGCTTCAGTCAGTTCCCTGTCCCAGTTCTTCTTCTGTTGTTGTTATTACCTCCAATCCATATTGTTTCAACATGTGCATTTATATATGTCACACATATACTAAAATCATGTCATCTGATAATAAACTGTATGTTATTTCCAAATTATATTTTGGGATTCACATTTTCCCTTTTAATTTTATATTATTTTAAAATATGCATACATAGCCTCCACCCATATACCAAAATTATAAAGTCTAAAAATAAGTGGCAGACTAATTCTAGAGCCTGTTAAGGTATTCACATTCTAAGAGCACAGTTGCTTTTAGATAAAGAGAAATATAACATTAATGGTACTCAGTTTGTCTTACAAGTAGGTACTTGGTGCTAGCATCCACAAATGAGGGAAACCATTCACCATTTGTTTATCTGGGACTGTGTTACTACACTTAGCATAATATCTTCTAGTTCCATCCATTTACCTGCAAAGTTCATGATGTTATCTTTCTTTTCTACTGCATAGAACTCCATTGTGTAGATGTACCACATTTTCTCTATCCATTTGTTGGTTGAGGGGCACTTGGGTTGCTTCCAGCTCTTCGCTTTTGTGAAAAGAGCTGTAATAAACATGGCTGTGCATGTTTACAGCATCTCTGTGGTAGGATGGGTCTTGTGGGTATATACCCAGGACTGGTATGACTGGGTCAGGTGGAAGGCTCATTTTGAGTCTTTAAAGGGTTCTCTGCACTGCTTTCCATAGTGGATGTACAAGTTTACATTCCTACGAGCAGTGGATGAGTGTCCCCTTTCCCCACAACCTCTCCAGCATTTGGTATCTTTTGTTTTCTTGATCCTAGCCAGTCTTATTGGAGTGAGATGATATCTTAGAGTGGTTTTAATTCATATTCCCTTAATTATTAACGATGTTGAACACTTTGTAAGATGTTTCTCAGCCATCCTTATTTCCTCACTTGTGAAGTCTCTGCTCAGCTCTTTACTCCATCTTTTGAGTGAGTCATTAGTTTTCTTCTTTGTTTGGAGTAGTTTATAAATTCTGGATGTTAATGCTCTGTCAGATGGATCACTGGTGAAGGTTTCCTCCTGTGTGTTTTCTCTTCACTTCACTGATTATTTCTTTCACTGTACTGAAGCATTTAAGTTTAATGAGGTCCCACTTGTTAATTGGCAACCTTATTTCCTGAACAGCTGATGTTTGCTTTAGAAAGTCTTTTCCTACCCCAATGTCTTGTAGGTTGCTGCCAATGTATTCTTCTATCACCTTCAGAGTTTCAGGTTTCACATTGAGCTCTTTGATTTATTTGGAGGTTGATTTTTGTACAAGGTGAGAGGTAGGGGTTTAATTTTATTCTTCTACAAGTGGTGATCCAGTTTTGCCAACATTATTTGCTGAAGACTCTGTCCTTCCTTCATTGAGTCTTCTTGGTCCCTTTGTCAAATATGAGGTGGCTGAAATTGTATGTGCTTAAGTTTGAATCTTCAGTTTTGTTCCATTGGTCTATAGGTCTGTTTTTGTGCCAGTACCAGGCTATTTTATGACTATAGCCCTGTAATATAGTTTGAAATCTGATATAGTGATCCCCCCAGTATTTTTTGCTCAGGGTTGCTTTGGATATTTGGAATCTTTTGTTTTTCCATATGAATTTAATGATTTTTTCCCCAAGTCTGTGAAGAAACTCTTGGGAATTTTAATTGGGATTGCATTGAATCTGTATGTTAGTTTGGGTAGAATGGACATTTTTACTGTATTAATTTTTCCAGTCCATGACCATGGGAGGCCTTTTCATGTTCTGATGTCTTCTTCAATCTCCTTCTTTGGGGGTTTAAATTTTTTGTTGTAGAGATCTTTATTGCCTTTGATCAGATTTGTTCCTAGGTATTTTATTGTTTTTGATGCTATTTTGAGTGGGAAAGTATCCTTATATTCCTTCTTCAGTTGCTTGTTTTTGGTGTAAAGAAAGGCTCCTGATTTTTGTAAGTTAATGTTGTATCCTGCCACTTTACTGAAAGTCTTAATCGTTTCTAGGAGTTTTCTGGTGGAGTTTTTAGCATCCCTTATGTAAACTATCATATCGTCTGCTTGACTTCCTCTTTTCCAATTAGTACTCCTTTAATTTCCCTTTCTTGTCTTATTTCCCAAGTTCTGTTTTCAATGGACTGGTGGTTCAGTTAGGAGTTTTCTTTTAAACAAATTTTTTGTTTTCTAAGAAACAAATACTGACCACTTTAATAAGTTACACTATGGGAACAAACACATATGCTTGAATAGTGTCTTGGTTGGGGCATTATTCCTCCTTAACAAAAGGATGGTAATAGCTTTCTAACGTGGCCTATAAAGTCTCCTACCACTATGGGGTGCCAAACATGCAGTATCAGTTGTGCATCCTACCCCCATTCCTCCAAGGAGCAGGCCATAGATCCAGTTGGAATTTTTCTGGATATACATGTACCAGGATACCACTATTGCACTACATTTTCTTTGGCATGTAAAAGTGAAGCACATGAGATCTGTAGTAGGACTTTGGAGACCACTTCTTTTTTTTTAACATTTTTTTATTGATGTTTTGTGCATTTCATACATCATTTTCCAATTCAGTTCAGGCATATTTCCTTTTCCCTTCCCCCTACCCCCACCCCATCCCAGATCATGCATTCTGCCATAACTGTCCTGCATCTTTCTCTCAGTTTTTTTTTTTCATTTTTTAGCTATAAGTGATAATCCATGAGTACAAGCATCTTTCATGTAAAACCAATTTGCAGGCTGTTGTGCCCAAACCCCCACAGCCCCACCATCCAGCGGGGGTTGAGGGGTTGTATGTTCAATCAAGTTGATCAAATGAGTGCCCAGACTACATTGCTGTAGTTTCACCATTCACCCCAATCGCAGCCCTTACATTCTACCATGCCCCCTCTTCCACAGATTGTTCCCTAGGCTTAGAAAAGGGGCACAGGTGGATGAGAAGCAAAACAGTCCACTCTCTCTGGAGCTGTTGTCTTGGACTCTGGTCAATTCTGGCTGTTTCCTTTCATGAGCTGACAGTTTGTCCAGGAATAACCTTTCGATCCTACTAATGAAGCACAAGCAATTAGATATATAGGTATTTAAACAGCACTAATAGTTATGGTAGGTTACTTTGGTATAGACACATATGTTTGGATGGTATGTTAATCCATGAATTACATTTTTTCCTGTTAAATATGACAGGGTCTTACTGTGGCTTATAACATCTCCTAACCTGTAGCGGATGTAAGCTTGTGGCATCAGCCATGGGTTATTCCTCCAAGGAGAGAGCCAATATCCAATTAGATTTGGGATATACAGGCATATGGCTGCCTCTGCTGCACAGTATTTCCAGGCAGGTGAAGTGTAGCTGGTGCTGACAGTGGAGTCTTGCTTGACTCAAGGAGACCTGTATTTGCTTTATTGGTTTAGTGGCCTTTGGTAACACTCTCTGGTATTCCAGAGGCCATTGGTACACTTGCATGTGTGGTTGGAGACCACTTCTTTCCAGCAATTTGCATAGTTCTCCCTGGCAAGTCAGCTGTCCATTTGTAGTACAAGGTTTCAGCATAATTTTTCTTTCCCACATTCACATCACATCATATCTTCAGCAATAGGGTCTTACTGTCCACTTCTTGTGTTCACCCAAATTTATTGGCAAATGGCTTTGGTTTGGGGGCATTCAGTGCTTCCCTGGGCAAAGCTCCTTGTGGTGCAGTCCACAGCTGGTTCTGAAGCCTTTATTTACCAATACATTTTATTTAGCCATAAGACAAAATTTAGAGGTAAGCCACTAGTCCAAAAGGATGGGCACAAATGCCAATAGGTCAGCTCCCCCATTTGTAGGTCTTGATCCGTTTCTTGAATGCTTCTCAATGGAACCTAGATGGGGGCTCCATCCATGGCAAGACACAAGCAAACACTTTCTCCATATTTAGCAGTGAATTTGGTTTTTCTCACTGCCTCAGCTTTGTACCAATGATGTCTTGTTATGGAGCTCCAATATTTATGGAATGGAGTTATCATCTTTTATTTCAAAATTGACACATATTCAGTGTAAAGACTGCATTGCAAATTGCATCCTGGATGAAGGAGGCATATTTATTCCCTCTCTGTTTTTGTAATTGTCACTACAAACAGAGTAGTCTCTCGTTTCCCAGACCCCCATATCCTGATTTATAGTTTTCCAGAAGGCAGGAGTTTTATTACATACCAATAGTCAGGAACCAAGCTGAAAATGTTTGCCAAACTCATACAAACTGTCTCCTGGACGGCATACCCCTGGTTCAAGGGGGAGGGTAGAACTCAACTTTTTCTGAGCCAAATTATCTTATTATGGGCAAAAGAAACATCACAGGTAACACTTGTATAATAAAAAGAATCATGGAGATCGTTTGTCTTCATTTAATCTAAAAGCTGTAACTAGGAATCCAGTACAACTCAGGAGTGGATTGAAAATTAACATCAACAATGTATTCCTAATTAGCATGCTACTATTTTATATTCTGGAATTTAGTGTGTTACTACTACTTTATATTCTGGAAATAGCCAGCCATTTTAATCATATGCAGGGACCTTTTAGTTAATACCATGAGACTTAATAATATTCACTAACAGATTTACTCTTAGTTATTAAAATTTAGAAATTATTCAATATTTATTCCCATATATGTAGATGGAACAGCTATTTTAAATATACTGCTATAAAGTATAAACTTTGAGATGTCCATACAAGCTTTGGAGTAGGTTACCTGTTAGTCACTTTTCTGTTGCTGTGATAAAACCACCATGACCAAGGGAACTTATAAAAGGAAGAGTTTATTTGAGCTTACAATTGACAGTTCCAGGGAATTAGAGTCCATCTACTGGGAAGGCATGGTGGCAGGAGCTGGAGCAGAAAGCCGAGGTTCACATTTTCCAGTGAACACAGGAAATAGAGAGAGAGCAACTGGAGACTGGCAAGGTTTGTTGAACTCTCTAAGCCAGCCCCCAGTGATGTACTTTCTCCAGCATGGCCACACCTTCTAAGATCTCCCAAAATAGCAACACCAACTGGAGACAAAATGTCTGAATACTTGAAGCCTTATGGGGGGGGCATTCTCATTCAAACCACCACATTCCACTCCATGGCCCCCATAGGCTCATGAACATATAAAATAAAAAATACATTTAGCCCAACCTTAAAAGTCCCCATAGTCTTTACCAGTCTCAATACTATTTGAAAGTCTACAGTTCAAAATCTCTTCTGGGACCTAGGCCAATCTCTTAACTGTAAGCTCCTGTAAAACAAAACACTAGGAAAGATTAATGTTGGAGCCAAGGCATGTGAAGGAGAGGATGTTTCTTTTGCCCATAATAAGATAAGTTGGCTCAGGAAAAGCTGGGGTATTCAGTCTAGAAGGAAACAGTTTGGATGAGCTTGGTTCCTGACTATTGGTAGGTGATAAAACTCCTGCCTTCTGGAAATTACATACTTCCAACATACAGTGGAACTGAATACACATTCCCATTCCAAAAGAGAAGAATAGAGACATAGGAAATATAGGACCAAAACAAGACCAAAAACCAGCAGAGCAAACACCAAGTCCAAGAGCAACTTCTGGGACTTTACTTCCAAAGGGCTTAGATGGCTCAGCTTTTCCAACTTTGTGTCAACATAGATCTCTTTCTTAGGCTGGTACCACTCCCTGTATGCAGCTCTCCTTGGCAAATATCTCACAGCTCTGGAATCTCGAATGTCTTCTTGGGGTTTCCACTGCCAACCAGGCTTCATTCACCTTCACAGCTTCACTCAATGGCCTATGGTAGCTTTCTTTATGCAGCAATGTCCCTGCTGCACTCTGGCTAGCCTTGGCAGCTCTCTGAAACTGCAAAGGAAGAATTATGACCCCTTCACTCTTGTATCCTTCATGCCTCTAAAGCCAGCACCACATGAATGAAACTGCCGAGTTTGGCTGCAAGTTTGGGATGGACCCTGACTTACTTCAACCACATTTGCAGCTTTTCTCTGCCCTGGACCTGAGTAGAAAACCCATTCACTATTTTTTCCTTTCAAAAGTTGGAGGCTTAGCTGGGTGTGGTCTTGCCCTGAAGCTATTTGTTCCTATTGTTTACTTGTAAATTTCTAGGCCTCTTCTTGATCACTTTAATCTCTTTCCATTGTTTACTTGTAAATATCTAGTCCTCTGCTTAATCACTTAATCTCCTTATCAAAGGGATCCTCTCCTTCACATGCTTGGCTCCAACATTAATCTTCCTAGTGCACTTTTCCAATCCAAACTGCATTCTGCATTTCTTTCTGCCATATTCGCTCTTTTTCATTATAGATCTGTATAATATTCACCATTAGTAGCCACACCACCATTTCTACATTAGTCTGTCTTGAAATATCCTTTGCCAAAGAAATTTGTCCATTGCTTTTCAACTTAGCCTCAGGCAAGCATTTGGGCTGTGGGCAAACTCCAGCCAGACTCTTTGCCAAAATATTCCAGTTGCTGCTTAATCCCTTATTTTCCTCTGGAACTACATTTTTCTCAGCACTGCTTTTTTTTAATAAAGTGTCAGATTCCCCTGGAACTGGAGTTAAAGATGGTTCTTATCCACCATGTGGGTGGTGGGAATTGAACCTGGGTCCTCTGCAAGAGCAGTCGGAGCTCTTAACCACTGACCCATCTCTCCATCCCCAGCACTGCTTTCTTCCAGGCTTCTACTAGAATTTCCTATTAAGCTCTTCTTATAGCAGTCAACACCTTTTCTAGCCCAAAGTTCCAAAGTCTTCCACGTTTTACCAAACACCCACATGGTCAGGTTCTTCACAGTCAACACCACAGTCTCTGGTACCAATTACTGTATTAGTCACTTTTCTGTTGCTGTGATAAAACCACCATGACCAAGGGAACTTATAAAAGGAAGAGTTTATATGAGCTTACAATTGACAGTTCCAGGGAATTAGAGTCCATCTAGTGGGGAGGCATGGTGGCAGGAGCAGAAGCAGAAAGCTGAGGTTTGCATCTTCCAGTGAACACAGGAAGCAGAGAGAGAGAGAGAGAGAGAGAGAGAGAGAGAGAGAGAGAGAGCAACTGGAGACTGGCAAGGTTTGTTGAACTCTCTAAGCCAGCCCCCAGTGATGTACTTCCTCCAGCATGGCCACACCTTCTAAGATCTTCCAAAACAGCACCACCAACTGGGGACAAAATGTCTGAATACTTGAAGCCTTATGGGGGACATTCTCATTCAAACAACCAAATGTTCAGAGCTGTTTTATGTAGGTTTGACAAAAAAACAAAAACTGTTTACCCCAAAGTTATTTTACCTAGTGATGAAATGTCTGACATATAAAACATATCTAAATGAACTATATTGAAAAGGAGTGACAGCCTTGTCAGGTTCCTGGCTTTAGGGGAATGCTTCTAATTTTATTCCCTTTAGAATGAGGTTGCCTCTGGGTTTGTTGTATATAGCTTTAATTATGTTGAGGAATGTTCCCTCCAATCCAATTCCCTCTAGCACTTTATTTTTTTATACCAGAAATTTATTTGATGTTTGTTTGAATACACTGTATATAGAAAGGTTGGGATGGTTTGTGTTGGGTGCCCCTGGCAAAAACTCAGAGGCACTGAACACTAACAAGGGTACTGATCCAGAGACACCAGAAATGGACATGGCAGGCCCGATTTTAGGACTGTTCTTAGAGATTTAAATCAAGCCACTCCCTTAAAAAAGTCTGATGTGTTAGAGCTACTATGTGAAAACAGCTGACAGCAAGGAGCCTCTAGCACTTTAAACATAGAGGCATGTTGTAGTTTATCAAAGGCCTTCTCTGCATCAATTGAGATGACCATATGGTTCTTATCTTTGAGTCCATTTATATAACTTATGATATTTATTGATTTGCATATGTTGAAACATTCCTGCATCTCTGGAATAAAACTTAATTATCATGAATAACCTTTTTTATGTGTACCTGTATGTGATTTTCAAGAATTTTGTTGAGAAATTTTGCATCTATATTCATTAAAGATATGGGACTATAATTTTCTTCTTTAGTTGTATTTTGCCTGGTTTTAGAGTTAAACTGGTGCTGGCTTCATAGAAGGAATTTGGGATATTTCCCTTTGCTTCTATCCTTTTGAATAACTTAAATAATATTTAAATATCTTACATAATTCTACATAAATTCATCTGAACCTGGAATTTTTTTTTTTTAGTTGGAAGGTTTTGTTTTACTGTTTCCATTTCTTCATATGTTATGGGTCTGTTTAAACTGTTGATCTCTTCTTTGTTAAGCTTTGGTGAGTCCCATGATTTCAGATATTCATCCATTTCTTTTAAGTTTACAAATTTAGTAGAGTATAGATTTTTTTTTTTTTGGTCTTTTTGAGACAGGGTCTCCCTGTAGCCCCAGCTGTCCTGGAACTCAGTCTGTAGACCAGGCTGGCCATTAACTCACAAAGATCTGCCTGCCTCTGACTCCTGAGTGCTAGGATTAAAGGTGTGCGCCACCACACCCAGCTTAGAGTAGAGATTTTTTGAAGCATTCCTATATAACGTTCAGGATCTTTTTATTATCTGTTGTAATGTTTCCCCTTTCATCTCTAATTTTGTTGATTTCAAGTTGCCCTTTCTTTCTTTTGGTTAGCTGGGCTAAGGGTCAGCCCATTTTGTTTATCCTTTCAAAGAACCAGCTCTTGGACTCATTGGTTCTTTGTATTACTTTCTTTGTTTCTATTTCATTAATCTCTGCTCTGATTTTTGTTATTTTTTTCTTGTCTGTTGGGTTTGGAGTTCACATGTTGTTGTCCTAAAAGTGTTTTGTGTTGCAATGTTAAGTAATTTGTTTGTGCTCTTTCTGTTTTTTTTTTTTTAATGTAACCATTTAGAGCTATAAATTTCCCTCGTAGAACTGCTTTTAAAGTGTCCCATAAGTTTTGTTGTATTGTATTGGTGTTTTTGTTTAATTCCAGTTACACTTGTATTTCTTTCTTAATTTTTTCCCTTGACCTATTCATTGTTCAGGAATGTGTTGTTTAATTTCCATGAATTTCTGTATTTACTAGGGCTCCTTCTGTGTTAATATTAAGCTTTATTGCATTGTGGTCTGATAGAGTACATGGAATTATTTCAATATTTTGTATTTATTGAGATTTGTTCTGTTTCCCAGTATGTGATAGATTTTAGAGAAGGTTCCATGGGGTGCTGAATAGAAAGTATATTCTTTGTTGTTTGGGTTTAATACTCAGTAAATGTCTAATAGGTCCATTTGGTTTATCATATTGTTCAATTCAGGGGTCTCTCTTTAGTCTTTGTCTGGTTGATCTGTCTAATGGACACAGTGGGGTATTTGAGTCTCCTACTACTAGTGTGTTGGTATTAATCTGGGCCTTAAAGTAACGTAGAATTGTGTTTATGAAGTTCAGTGTGCCAGAGTCTGAGGCCTATAAATTCTTGCTTGTGATATCTTCTTGGTTAATTGTTCCTTTGATAAGAATGAATTGACCCTCTTCATCTCTTCTGCTTAGTTTTAGTTTGAGGTCTATTTTATCTGACATTAGAATAGGGACTCCTGCTTTTTTCTTAGTCCCATTTGCTTGTAGATTTTTTTTTTCATCCTTTTACCTTAAGATCGTGCCTATCCTTAAAGGTGAGATGGGTTTCTGCAGAACAAAAGATGGATTTTGTTTCTTAACCCACTCTACTAGTCTATGGTCTTAGTTGGACAGTTCAGTCCATTGATATTTAAATCTATTATTGAAAAATGTATATTGCTTCCCATCATTTTGGTTTCTGGTGCATTCTTATTCCAGGTTTGTATTTCCACAGTAGTACCTTCATTAAGTATTTTCTCTTCCTGCTTGTCATTCCTACCTTCTGTTCTTTGTATTGCTTCAAGTATTCTCTGAAGGTCTGGCTTTCTGGACAAGAATTCTTTCAGCCTACTTAAGTCATGAAATATTTTTCTTTCTCCTTCAATTATAATAGACATTTTTTCTGGATAAAGAATTCTGGGTTGACATCTATAGTCATTTTCAATGGGGAATATTTTGGACAAAGCTCTTCTGGCTTTCATTGTTTGAACTGAAAAATAAGCTATAATTCTGATGGATTTTCCTTTATATGTGACTTGTTTTTCCTTTGCAATTTTCAGTATTCTCTCTTTGTTTTGAACACCTAGTGTCTTTACTATGATGTGGCATGGGGAATTTCTTTTCTTGTCCTGTCTATTTGGTGTTCTATGTGCTTCTTGTATTTGTATGGGTATGTCTTTCTTTAATTTGGGAAATTTTTCTTCTACAATCCTGTTGAAGATCTGGTCAATAACGTTATCCTGGGATTCTTCTCCTTCCTCTATACCTATGATGCTTAGGTTTGGTCTTTTCATGGTGTCCCAGAGTTCCTGGTTATTTCATGTGTGATCTTTGCTTGAGTGATCCAGTTCTTCCATATTGTCTTCCAGTCTTGATAGTCTATTTTCTACTTCATCCATTCTGCTATTGAGGCTTTCTCTCATTCTTTCTAAATGGCCTGTTGAGTGTTCCACCTCCTTTTTCATTTCAGCCTGAATTATCTCCAATATATCTATTTATTTTGTGAATTCATTCCATAGTTTATCCATATCTTCTTTTAGTTTAATCCTATAATCTCTTAGTTTTTTCATTTGTTTGTGTTCTTTAAATTCTTTAAAATCTTTGATTTCTCTGATCATGTTTATGATAGAGCTTTTTTTTTTTTTTTTTTTTTTGTTTTTTTTTTTTGGTGAATTTTCGAGACAGGGTCTCCCTGTAGCCCCAGCTGTCCTGGAACTCACTCTATAGACCAGGCTGGCCTTGAACTCACAAAGATATGATAGAGCTTTTAAGATCTATGTCCCAAGTTACATGTAGGGGCCAGCGTCATTATAGGAGTCTTGTTCAGAACTGGAAGCATTTGGCACAGGCTTGTTGTTTGGTTTTTTAATGTTATTGGGTTTTTTTTCACTGTGATTTTTGGCATTTGGATTTCTTTTGTTGTTTGTGATTCTAGTATGAACCTCAAGTGTTTACTTGTTGATTTGAAGACTGGCTCTGCTTGTATTCTTCAGTTGTCTATATTGTCTTTTATTTAGTATACAACAAATTTTGGTCTAGGTTTCAAGTTCTCACTTCTGACTTTGTACTCAAGAGATCAGTCACCCCTCACCCAGCCAGTCAGTAGCACCTCCAGTAGCCCAAGACAGGTAACAATCAGGCAGGCTTAAACCCTGCACCTTGTGGGCTCTGCCAACCAAGTTCCCCAGGAGCTGGCTGTAAGGGCTGGATCTAAGTCCAGGGATAGGGAAATTGAACTTGAAGCTGAGGGAGGGGCCTCAGGTGTTTCCTAGGTAGTTCATAATACTGCTGCAGCACAGCTGGGGGCTCTCACTACCTAGTGGAGGTGGACTTCTTACATTCACTGGGAGAGATGTACTCTCAGAACAGCTGTGGCACTTGAGATCCACCCACGGGCTCTCTAAGGCTGGTTGCCAACATCTGTATCTGGGTTCAGGGGGAGATAAGACCAACCTGAAGGTGAAGGAAGGGTCTCAGGAGTTCCCTATGTATTATGCCACCATTGACACCTCCATCTGACACTAGTGTCCTCTGCTAGTCAGCTCTGCTCTCTGCCAATTTCTGCAAGCCACATCAGTCAAGCTCCAGATGCCTGGAGGCAGCCTCTGCCCTCTCCCAACACCTGCTAGCTGTCTGCACCACCCCAAACACCTGCAAGTAACCTATGACATCTCTGGACACATGTGGGCTATCTCCAAAGCTGATAAATGCCTCACGGCCAGCTCCACAACTTCCCAATGTTTGCAGGAGCCACAGCATTCCTCTTCCTCTACTCTGCCTCTGTTGCTGAGGCTGCCCCCATCTACTTCTTAACTGGCATGTTCTCCAGTGTCTTGACAGCCAACATCTGCCATGGCAACTACTTATTGTGGTTTTATGAATGCTCACTAAAATGGATAACACCAGTCTTCAAAGTTACCTTGAAAAGTGAACAACACAGTTATCTAGTGGAATATCTGTTGGGAACCACCTTGCTTCCAAAGGTACCTCAGTAATTAGAACACAAATACAAATAAATGAAAGTACTAAAAGAAGATAGGGATAAACTAAAAGAAGACAATGATAAACAAGTATGGGTTGTACTTCTCATACTGGGGAGGTTTGGTGTCATTCTAGCTAGCACACAGCCCTAGAATACACACTGTCTTCTTTCCCTGGACAGAGCAAGCCCTATGCAACTCTTCCTCAGAAGGCTTGGGCCATCTGACAGCAGGAGAGCAAGAGGGGGTTGAACCTCCCAGTTTACAGAATCATTAAATTCCTGACCTAATTTTTGCAAAACATTCAATGACAAAGTGGGGGACACAAACAAGAGCTGTGGCTCAATTCAGCCAGAAATTTTAAATAATACCCTGCATTCAATGTGACCAAATGGAATAAAGCTAGATATTATTAGCAATCATAAACATGATCAAAGATTTCAATGACTAAAAACAATGCAGGAAGAAGTCAAAGAAGATAGGTATATACTCCTAAGTGAAGCTTAAGAAAATAGAAATATATCACTGAATTAAATGGCAAAAATCAGATCTTGAAAAGTGAATTCACAAAAGAGATAGTAATATTGAAGAAAACTCCATGCACATGGAATTGAAATATTCTTCAGGATTATGGAAGAAAATGCTTAAATTGAGGAAAGACATACTTATACAGATACAGGAAGCACAAGTGACACAAATTAGACAGGGCCAGAATAAAAACTCCTTATGACATATTATACTAAAAACAACAAATGTACAAAACAGAAAGGAATACCTATCAGAATTATTTTCAATGCAAGTTATGAAAGCCAGAAGAGCCTGGGGAAAAGTACTCCAAGTTCTAAGTCATCATAGATGCCAACCTAGACTACCTTACCCAACAAACCTATCTATCATAGTTGAAGGGGAAAGAAAATACAAATAGGCTGAAAGAATTAATATAACAAACCCAGACCTACATAGAATACTCAGAGCAATATAAAGGGTTGTAGAAGGAAACAGCTATACAAGGGAATTTACCAAAAGAAAACAAATGAAGTGATAAAGCACAGAAAGAAAAAATAAGACTAAGTACACAAACAGAAAAGTAAATGATAGTAACCATACCTTTTAAAAATCCTTTTAGTGGCCTTAACTCCTCAGAAATAACACACAAATTAGGTGAATGGATTAAGAAATAATATCCATCTATTTGTTATTGGCAAGTAACTCACCTTACCTCCAAGGAAGGTACCAACTAAGAGTGAAATATTGGCAAAAAATATTCCCAGCAAATGGCACTAAGAAACAACCAGGAGTTGCTCTTCTCATATCTAACAAAATAGACTCCAAGTAAACTTTAACAGAAGAGATACAGAAGCTCACTACATGCTGATCAAGGGCACAATCAACAAACAAGGCATAACAATCATGAATGTAAATGCACCAAACTCTGGCACACCCATTTTCATATAAACAGTACTATTGGACTTCAGAATATGGATTAACCACAACTCAGTACTATTAGGTGATTTCAGTGCCACACTTGCTTCAATAGACAGGTCATCTGCCTAAAGAATAAACAGAAAAAAACATCTGAATTAAACAATACCATACATCACATGGACCTACCAGATATCTACAGGATAGTCCACCAGTTCTAGTTTGCTTTCATATTCCTGTAACCAAACACTCTGACCAAAACCAACTTGGGGAGGAAAGGGTTTATTCCACTAACATGTCCCAGGTCGCAGTTCATTGCTTAGGAAGCCCAAAGAAGGAACTCAGGGCAGGAACCTGGACACACCAGCTGAAGTACAGGCCATGAAGGAATGCTACTTAGTGGCTTGCTTCTCTGGCCCATGCTCAAACAGATACCTTATACAATATACAACAACCTGCCAAGGGGTAGAAACAGGCTAGACCCTCCCACATCACTCAACACTTAAGAAAATACTCTACAGATGTGTCCACAGACCAGTTGAATGGAGCCAATTCCCCTATTGAGGGTCCCTCAAGCCAAGTGTGTCAGGATGATACTAAAGCTATCCAACACACTACCTAAGCACCAAAGAACATGCATTCTACTCAGCAGCCCATGGAAGTTTCTCTAAAGTAGCCCATAGCTCTCAATGGCTACATTAAATAATCAGAAAGAGCACACGTAAATGGCTTAATGGTATAACGCAAGAATTTGGAAAGCCATAATAAACCAAACCCCAAACCAACAGATAAGAAGTAATAGAACAGGAAAGGTTAAGTGGGGTGGTGTATTGTAAGTGATGATAGAGAAGGGAATATGTAGAGGACAAAAAGAACACTAAAGTCCTTTTAAAAAGGGCATTGAGGGGGCTGGAGAGATGGCGTAGCGGTTAAGAGCGCCGACCTCTCTTACAGAGGACCCGGGTTCGATCCCCAGCACCCACATGGCAGCTGAGAACCATCTGAAACTCCAGTTCCAGGAGAACTCCAGTTCCACGGGAATCTGACACCCTCTTCTGACCTCCGCGGCATTGCACGACACAGGTGCACAGACTTGCATGCAGACAGTACATTCATACACATACAGAAATAAATAAAATGAATAAAAAAATTTAAAAAAAATAAAAAGGGCATTGGGAACCTTCTCTTTAAAAATCTACCTGAAGTATATAAATATCCATATGTAAAAATAGCTTAAATAGGTGTTCCATATAACAGGGTGGCAATGACCCTACTAACAACAAAAGTTAATAAGTCGAAAGTACAGTACCTGAGTGGGTCATGTTAGCTTTCAGCTAGTAAGGTCACATAGATTACAAACTATTGCCATTACTCTTGGTCACCATCAAGAATTTTATGATAATGCTTTGTTGCTTCAGTCATAGAACTTCAGTAATACAACACAGAAAAATCAATATAGTACAGATCTAGAAGCTTCATTCCTATTGTCCAGGTTTTATTTTGCTGAAAGGTTCTATGCACACAACTGGAGGAGATGAATTTTTATCAATATTACTAAGTGAACTATGATAAGTACTGGCCTGGTAAGACTTGCCTATAATTCAATAGTACAAATATAGGAGTAATTAACCATATTTTGATTTTTTTATTTGATAGCTACTACACAAGATGGAACCCCTTCTTAGAACAGTTTTTAAGGCAAAGAATCTGTGGGCAGAAAGTTCATGGCCCTAGGGGTATACTTACTGCTGTTCTGATAGTGATCAGAGTATTAAACACACTCAAAATGACTTATCTATATAATAATAGATTAGTGCATCTCTCAAACTTATCAATCTTCTTTTGCAGTACATGTCAATTATTGATGAACTTGTACAGAATAAGAGACTGCCAAATGCTCAGCTGAAGTGGAGCAAATATACCACCTATCTACCTCCCAAATTTCAGCAATCATTGTGGAAGAGGTGGAACAAAGATTGTAAGACCCACAGTCAGTGGATGAGGACAATGAAATGACGTTTCCTTGATAAGACAGAGGTTTAGCCTTCAGATTATATAAATGACTCATAATACCAGTCTTCCTGTGCAGGGAGGTCTTAGAGATCCATGAATGGGACTTCAGTCAGTATCCGGTCTATAAAAAGGAATGTCTGCTCATGCTTCAAAAAGCAAGACCTGACTTTGGCCTCGAGTGGATGAAACTGTTAAATTAAAAGCCAAAAGGAGCCAGGGGCCTGAGTAACCCCTGAGAACCAGATCCTCAACTGACCTTGAGAAAACAAAAACCTTGGTTGATCTGGGCTAGCTATGTGGCCTTAAACATCCAAAAGGAAAGTATAACCAGAAATAAATAGTAAGACCTGAGAAATTGTACTTCAGGGATAAAACTTGAGATCTTAGTAAAAAGACAAAAAGTAGAGCTCAGAGGCTGTGGGCAACTGGTGCCCGAGTTGGGGCAGAGGCTGTGAGAACCAGCATTTCAGCCCCGAGGATTCTGGGAGCTGGGAGCTGAGGTTTGAGCTCAGAGGCTGAGGGCAACTGATGCCTGAGTGGCGACGGAGGCTCTGTGGAGCAGAGTTTTGGCCCAGAGGATTCTAGGAGCTGGGAGCTGAGGTTTGAACACAGAGGCTGCAGGCAACTGGTGTCCAAGCAGGGGCAGAGGCTGTGTGGACCACCATTTTAGCCGAGAGGATTCTGGGAGCTGGGAGCTGAGGTTTGAACTCAGAGGCTGCTGGCAACTGGTGCCCTAGTGGGGGCAGAGAATACCGGCATGTGGGCTAAGCAAGCAACTCAACCCCCACTCTCAATTGAAACTCCAGAGAGAGTGGCTGGCAACAGAGGGAATACAGTGCTCAGAAGGTGTCATCTGGGTTGTTACCCACCCAGTTCTTATGGAACAGAAAGGGAAGAGTGAACTACGTTCCAATATATAACCAAAATTGAAAGCCTGAAATGTAGACAAGCCAACACTCCATATATAAGGAGACTACAACAAAGGCACTTGAAGGAATCAAGGAAAGCAATCCTTCAACAAGGTGAAGAAGCATTCAAGATTCGCATCAGAATACAGGCAAAAGGCAAACCACATGCCAAAAGCACAACAAAAGAAAGATAGGGGGAAAGTGCAGAATAACTTGACACCAAACTCTAAGGAGCCTGTGGGATCTTCCTAGAGGTAATCCAGGACACAGATCATAGAATAACAATCACAGATATATTCAAAGAAATCATAGAACTAAGGGGAGAGAGTGAAAAACTCAGAAAGGACCTAGAGGGAGACAAGGACAAACTTCAGAATGAACTAAAAGGAGAAAATGACGGACTCCGGAAAGAACTAGAGGAAAAAAATGACAAACTCCAGAAGGAAGTGGAAAACTGAAAAGATCCCATGCTGAAATGAAAAAGAAAACCAACGAGTGAAACAAGGAGCTACAGAAAAGGTTGAGAAGCTCCAACAGGAAGTGGAAATAGTAAAGAAAACAGAGGAAGAAATTAAAAAGGAAATCGAACAGTCATCCAATCAAAAGGAAAGAATGGGAAAAAGTCTCAGAAGCAGAATGGAAGAAGCAGAAAAAAGAATATCAGACCTAGAAGATAACATGGAAGAACTAAAAAGCTCAAGTAAAGACTATGAAAAATTAAAAACATGCAAGAGTGGAACAACCAGGAAATGTGGGACACTATGAAAAGATCAAACCTCCACATCATAGGGATAGAGGAAGAAGAATCCCAAGAGAATGGTATTGATCAGATTGTCAACAAAGTAATAGATGAAAATTTCTCCAAATTAAAAAAAAAGACAGACCCGTACAAATACAAGAAGCACATAGAACAACTAGACTAGACCAGAAAAGAAGCTCCCCCTGCCATATCATAGTTAAAACACTAGATGCCCAAAACAAAGAGAAAATCTTGAAAGCCACAAGAGAAAAACAACAAGTTACATATGAGGGGAAACCCATCAGAATTACAGCTGACTTTTCAGTGCAAACTATGAAAGCAGGAAGAACATGGAGCAAAGCATTTCCAGTACTAAATGACTATAAATGCCAATCCAGGTTACTATACCCAGCAAAACTTTTGATTCTAGTTGAAGGAAAGAGAAAAATCTTCCATGACGTAAACAAGATGAAAGAATACATGTCTGGAAAACCAAACCTTCAGAGAATACTTGAAGCAATTCAAAGGGCAGAAGAGAGGAGCAGCTACCCCCAGGCACCTTGAAAGAGAAATTAATAAAAGCAGAAATGCAGAAGTAGAAACCTAGATGAAAAATGAAAATGGATAATAAAGTGAAAGGAAGCAACACACACCTCTCAATTATAACCTTAAATATTAATGGACTGAACTCCCCAATCAAAAGACATAGACTGGGAGAATGGATTAGGAAACAGAATCCATCTACATGCTGTCTACAAGAAACCAATCTCACCCTCAAGGATAGACACCAACTTAAAGTGAAAGGATGGAAAAAATGTTGCAAGCAAATGGTACCAAAAAGAAAGCAGGAGTTGCTATTTTAATATCAGACAAAATAGACTTCAAAGTAGAAGCAATTAGAAGAGATAAAGAGGGCCATTACATCCTTATCAAAGGGAAAATTGACCATGAAGACCTCACATTCATGAATATATATGCACCAAACTCCAGTGCACAAATCTTTATAAATACAACTCTACAGGACATCAAGGCACAGATTAACCCCAGCACACTCATAGTAGGGGACTTCAATTCCCCACTGAGTCCTTTGAACAGATCAACTGGACAAAGAATAAACAGAGAGACATCTAAACTGAACAATATAATACAGGAAATGGACCTCAGACACATCTTCCAAATATTCCACCCAAACACCAGAGAATATGTACTTTCTACTCAGCACCCCATGGAACATTCCCCAAAATTGATCACTTACTTGAACACAGAAAAAATCTCAACAAATACAAAAAAATTGAAATAATTTCATGCATTCTATCAGACCATAGTACAATAAAGCTCAATATCAACACCAGGATAAGCCATGCTACCTATACAAACACATGGAGACTAAACAGCACACTACTGAATAATGAATGGGTCAAGGAGTAAATAAAGAAAGAAACAAAAGCATTCCTGGTACTAAACCACAATGACAGTACAACACAACAAAACCTATGGGACACTTTAAAAGCAGTCTTAAGAGAGAAGTTTATAGCCCTGGGTGCCTACATTAAACAAACAGAAAGATCATAGATAAACAAGCTAACACTGAAGCTAAAAACACTTGAAAGACAACAACAAGTAAGCCCTAAATGCAACAGACAGGAATAAATAACAAAAATCAGAGCAGAAATTAATCAAATAGAAACAAAGAATACAATACAAAAAAAATCAATGAACAAAAGTCGGTTCTTTGAGAGAATAAATAAGATAGACAGACCCCCTAGCCCAGTTAACCAAAAAAAAAAGAAAGAGCAACTCCAAATCAACAAAATTCATGATGAAAGGGGAAACATCACAACAGACAATGAAAAGATCCAGACAATCATACGGGACTACTTCAAAAACCTATACTCTAGTAAATTTGAAAACCTAAGAGAAATGGATGAATATCTGCAATCCAGGGAATTGACAAAGCTAATCCAGGAAGAGATTGACAGCTTAAACAGACCCATAATATATGAAGAAATTGAAAATGTAATAAGAGATCTCCCAACTAAAAAAAGCCCAGGTCCAGAGGGTTTCACAGCATACGATTCTATAAAACATTTAAAGAGGACTTACAACCATTATTACTCAAACTGTTCAGAAGGATACAAGCAGAGGGAAATCTCCCAAATTCCTTCTGTGAAGCCAGAATCACTCTAATACTAAAACCAGGCAAGGATGCAACCAAAAAAGAAAACTACAGATCCATCCCATTAATGAACTCAGATGCAAAAATTCTCAAGAAAATACTTGCAAAACGCATACAGACCCACAGCAAAAAGATCAATAACTGTGATTAAGTTGGATTCATACCAGAGATGCTAGGATGTTTCAACCTATGAAAATCAGTAAATATCATAAAACACATAAGTGGAATGAAGGACAAAAACCACATGATCATCTCAATAAATGCAGAAAAACCCTTTGACAAAGTCCAACATCCCTTCATGATTAAAGTACTAGAGGGAATTGGACTGGAAGGCTCATTCCTCAACATAGTCAAAGCCATATATAAGAAACCCACAGACAACATCATCCTAAATGGGGAAAAGTTAGAAGGATTCCCCCAAAAGTTAGGAACCCAAAAAGGCTCCTCCTTGTCACCACTCCTCTTCAATATAGTGCTTGAAACACTGTTTAGGGCAATAAGGCAAGAAAAGGAAATTAAAGGAATACTAATTGGAAAAGAGGAAGTAAAACTATCCATTTTTGCAGATGATATGATAGTTTACCTAAAGGATGCTAAAAAAACTCCACCAGAAAACTCCTAGAAACAAGAGTTTCAGTAAAGTGGTGGGATACAAAATTAACCTAGAAAAATCAGTAGCCTTTCTTTACACCAACAAGCAACTAAAGAAGGAATACAAGGAGACGTTCCCAATCACAAGAGCCTCAAAAACAATAAAATACCTAGGAACAAACCTAACCCAAAACTCCAAAGATCTCTACAACAAAAGTTATAAACTCCTGAAGAAGGAGACTGAAGAAGACTTCAGAAGATGGAAAGATCTCCCATGCTCATGGATTGGAAAAGTTAATATAATAAAAATGTCCATTCTCCCCAAATTAATATACTGATTCAATGCAATTCCAATTAAAATCCCAAGGACATTCTTCACAGGCTTGGAAAAAAATTCTTAAATTCATATGGAACAACAAAAGACCCTGAATAGCCAAAGCAACCCTGAGTAAAAAGAGAAATACAGAAGGGATTTCTATCCCAGACATCAAACTATACTACAGGGCTAAAGTCATAAAAATGGCCTGGTACTGGCAGAAAAACAGACCTGTAGACCAATGGAATAAAACTGAAGATCCAAACTTGAGCACATTCAATTTCAGCCACCTCATATTGGACAAGGGAGCCAAAAAGACTCAATGGAGGAAAGACAACATCTTCAGCAAATGGTGTTGGCAAAACTGGATCACCACTTGTAGAAGAATAAAATTAAACCCCTACCTCTCACCCTGTACAAAAATCAACTCCAAATGGATCAAAGATCTCAATGTGAAACCTAATACTCTGAAGATGATAGGAGAAAAAGTTGGCAACAACTTACAAGACATAGGGTAAGAAAAAACTTTCTAAATCAGACAGCAGCTGCACAGGAAATAAGGTCAACAATTGACAAGTGGGACCTTATTAAACCCAAAAGTTTCTACACAGAAAAAGAAACAATAAGGGAACTGAAGAGAAATCCCACAGAGTAGGAGGAAACCTTCACTGCTGATACATCTGACAGAGCATTAACTTCCAGAATATATAAACTACTCAAAAAAAACAAAGAAGAAAACAAATACTTCACTCAAAACATGTAGTAAAGAGCTGAGCAGAGACTTCACAAGCAAGGAAATAGAGATGGCTGAGAAACATCTTAGAAGTGTTCAACATCACTAATAATTAAGGAAATGCAAACTAAAACCACTTTAAGATATCATCTCACCCTGATAAGGCTGGCAAGGATTAAGAAAACAAATGATACCAAATGCTGGAGAGGGTGTGGGGAAAGTGGAACACTCATCCACTGCTGGTGGGAATGCAAACTTGTACAACCACTATGGAAAGCAATATGGAGAACCCTTAAAAGACTCAAAATGAGCCTACCACCTGACCCAGCCATACCACTTCTGGGAATATGTCCATCAGACTCTTCCTACCACAGAGATACATGTACAGCCATGTTTATTGCAGCGCTCTTCACAATAGCGAAGAGCTGGAACCAACCCAAGTGACCCTCAACCAACGAGTGGATAGAGAAAATGTGGCACATCTACACAATGGAGTCCTATGCAGCGGTAAAGAAAGATGACATCATGAAATTTTCAGGTAAATGGATGGAACTAGAAGATTTTATGCTAAGTGAAATAACACAATCCCAGAAAAACAAAAGATGAATGGTATCCCTCATTTGTGGATGCTAGTACCAAGTACCTAGTTGTAAGACAAACTGAGCAACGTTAATGTTATATTCCTCATGATCTAAAAGCAACTGTGCATTGGGAATCCCTAAACAGTTTCTAGAGTTGACCTAACATTTATTTTCACATCTTGGGTATATGATGGAGGATATGTGTGCATCTTTTAGTGTAATATGTGATTAAAATGGAAAGATACAAATCAAGAAATATGATATGGAAATAACATTCAGTTTGTTTCCAAAGGATACAATTTTAATATATGTGCAATGTAACAGGCTGGTACAACTTAGCCTTTCTTGGTGCTTAATGACCATACTTAACGTCCACACCAATTTGACTGAGGGACCTAAGGGATAACTTTGTTCCTTGCCCTCAGAGGTCAACCAAGTCTTAGGGGAGGATACACGGGGGCATCTCTTGAAATGTCCTGTAAATGTGGGTCACCAGTCTTCCTGTTCTGGGAGATCTTGGAGAGCCTCTAATGGAACTTCAGCCAGTGTCCAGTCTATAAAGAGGAAAGTCTGCTCATGCTTCAGAAAAGGAAGCCTGGTCTAGTAAGACCTGATTTTGTCCTCGAGTGGATGGAACTGGTAAATGAAAAGCTGAAGGGAGCAAGGTGCTCCCACCCTCCTTCCCTCAAAAAAACCCTGAGAGACCCCTGAGGATCAGATCCTCAACTGACCTTGAGAAAACAAAAACCTTAGTTAATCTGGGATAACTGTGTGGCCTTACCCATCCAAAAGGAAAGTACAACCAGAAAGAAATAATCAGTAAGACCAGAGAAACTGTACTGCAGACATAAAACTTGAGATCTTAGTAAAAATACAAAAAGAAAAATAGTGTACTGTTGTTTGGCCTGTCTTCAATTCTTACTGGCAAGTGCATCTACCCTGTGGCTGCCACTGCTTTTTCCATCCTTCAAAGACATAAGACACAGCTTTTCAACATTCCAATATGGACTAAAGACTCATGTCATTCCAAGAATCCTCTAAACCTTCAGTGCCAGATGGGGACTGCTGAGACATCCAGCTTGTGGACTGAGCAAATACTGGGGTTTCAGTATCTTCAGAGTATAGATAGCCATTGTTGGACTACCCAGACTGTATCGTGGAGACCAGTACAAGAAGATAAATACAGGACATGGTACTTACTGGAGTTCATTTGGTGACCATGGGAAGGGAAAGTCCCAGTGTGGAGCACAAGGGGAGGACTAATAGTTGCCTTCAAACAATTTCCTAAGGAAAACATGACATCTTTCAGCCTAATAAAGAAATGAACAATAATAATAAAAAGAAATCATAAACTGAAGATGCTAAAACCTATGATGTCATAATCTTGATATATGTGTGGCATGCATATATGCATATTTTGGAATAATGCAAATTGGAAGGAACAACAACAACAGCAACAAAAGACTGGGTCAAAGAACTGATTGAAATGGTGAATTTCTGCCCCAAACAGTAAACTTCTCCATCAAAAATTTTAAAAGAGACTGAATAAAAGATGAAAATCATGTTTGGCAGAATGAATGAGCTCTGGTGGGGTGGGGATGGGGGGGAGGAAGAGGAAATGGGTCTAGATTTGATTGGGAAATTTTGTATGAAATTCACAAAGCTTCAATAAAAATTGGCTTTGAAAAAAAAATACTCGTTAAACAAAGGATCAAGTAAATAAATAACCCAGTTGAAAGATGGAGTAAAGAGCTGAACAGAGACTTCACAAATGAAGAAGTAAAGATGGCTGATAGTAATTAAGGAAATGCAAATTAAAACCACTTTAAGATTTCATCTTACCCCACTAAGACTAGCTATGATCAAGAAAGCAAATGATACCAAAAATGCTGGAGAGGTTTTGAGGAAAGGGGAACACTAATTCACTGCTGGAGGGAATGAAAATTTTTACAACCCCTGTCCTGTTTTTAATAGCTGTCAAATTATGTAGAGAAATATTTTAATTTCAGAATTTGAGATGAGTACAAAATAGAGATCACTGATGCAGACTTAGTTTTATAACCTAATAGCAAAAGAACTTTTGGTGATTTTGGTGGCTATAGTGAATCAGGAAGAGGCTTGGATTCCAAATGGAGTGTCTTAAATTAATTTCTCTTTTTTTTTAATCTTTGGGAGACAGGGTCTCCCTGTAGCCCCAGCTGTCCTGGAACTCACTCTGTAGACCAGGCTGGCCTTGAACTCACAAAGATCTGCCTGCCTCTGCCTCCCAATGCTAGGATTAAAGGCATGCACCATCACACCTGGCTTAAATTAATTTCTATACATAGTATATTTTAACTAACTCGGGCTCAACTTTCTTACTCTTAAGGAAATAAAGAAGTGACATAATGCAGCATGGTACCTTGCTTCTTCAGTGTGTGCCACAACTTCTCTACAAATCACAATGTCTAATTTGGTGCTATTGGGAACAAGTGCAAAATAAAGCATTATACAGTTTTCTGAGAGATGAAATCTTAGAAAGTCTCACTTGTCCTGATCAGACTGTGAATCATTCACGTTATAAACCATATCCATGCTGTGTACACCATTGCCCTATGAGTCAATACTGATCCTCTCAGTCAACACATCTACTGTTGCAGAACTCCTATGCTTGTTCCAAGCACACATCATTTCACTTAATAAACTTTCCATATCATAAGACCATGGTGCTGGCAACTTAATTCAGTATATTGTGATTGTTCTGGTTAATTATTATGTGCTTGTGTTTTGCTGTGCATAAGTTATATATTAGACATCCTAAGTTACATGGATATTGAGAGACATGGTATACATAGAATTCAGACCTGTCTGTGGCTTTTATAATCCATGTTCCTTGGGAATGGGGAGAAATTACAAGGTATAGGGAAATAAGAAGGCACTAGAGGAAACTCACACAGGTTTCCAGTAGCATTCATTCTACTACTGTGGAAAAATGGAACTTAATTTCACTGTAAAAACCTTGTGAGATGGGGCTAGAGAGATGTCTCAGTGTTTAAACCACTGGCTTCTCTTCCAGAGGACCCAGATTTGATACCCATCACCCATACAATGGCTGACAATTATCCATATCTCCAGTTCCAGAGGACCAACACCCTCTTCTGACTTCTGTAGGCATTGCAGGACATGAGTGCACTCACACACATCCAGGCCCATAAAATGCAAATACAAATAAAAATAATAAAATATTTTTAAAATTTTAGTCAAATATTTGTTTAACTGAACAGAGTCTATGTAGTTATTGACCTCCACTTAGGAACCTTAGGACTGAATTATGAACACAAATGTATACCTAATCAGGACTTACTTAAATGTGTTATATTTTTTTCCAAAACTTCATCTAACTGCTACACCAACGTTAAAAGTATCAGATTAGTGTAGCTCATATGCTGGGTATTCAAAAACATACTTAAGATGCTTACATTTGTGTTAGAAGAGGGACTAAATCGTGCACAAATTTGATCCTTGCCCTTGTAGATCAATTATGAACTAGGGAATTCCCAAAGTTCCTGCAGCTCTGATGAGTCACCTGCCCTCTTGATCAGAGAAGATATAGAGACTCCAAGTGTACTAGTGTACATTCGGCAAAGAAGGGAATCAATATAAAACAACATGATAAGACTTCAATTGGAATGTGCTGCTAGGAAGACCTTGACTCATTCTCACCAAACAACTGGTAAAACAAAGACAAAGAAGCCAGAGGTTCAGCCTTAACCCATGTTATCTCTGATGATCAGATCCTCAACTAGCCTAAACAGAAAAATAAACGATTGATTTTTGGCCACCAACATGGTCTTAAATAACAGGAAAGTATAACCAGAGAATAAAATGAAAGATTTGATTTTTAACAACAATTTCTTAGTAATTACCTTCTTTGTGATGAGGAAAATGCTGCCTGGGTAGAGGACATCATGACTGCATCTCAATTTAAAACATACAGGACCTGTAGGGGAGAGAGATAGGCCTGCTCTTGTCTTTAACCTAAAACTTGAATGATAATAAACTCCCTCCTTTCTTCCCTTCTCTAAAGCTGTCTAAGAGGGATCTGGCACTGCAATTCTTGTCACTCGAACAGCTCCCAAATGTCTAAAAACAGGTCCCGGTTTCGTTACTCTCAAATTAAGACATGCAAGTCAGAGAGAGGGGGAAAAATCCTCAAGGAAGAGCCCAATAAATCCACATTCTAGCTCTTATATTGTAAAGCTTTTCTATAAATTCATGCTTCCTTCCAGCAGGATGAAACTCTTTCCTCTGCTAAAAGGGCTCCAAACTCTTTTCTTCCAGACATTTCTCTTGTGATTACTCCTACTCCTAACCTAATCTTTTATTTTATTTTATTTTATTTATTTCCGTATGTGTATGAATGTATTGTCTACATGCAAGTCTGTGCACCCGTGACGTGCAATGCCGCGGAGGTCAGAAGAGGGTGTCGGACTCCCCTGGAACTGGAGTTCTCCTGGAATTGGAGTTTCAGACGGCTCTCGGCCGCCATGTGGGTGCTGGGGATCGAACCCGGGTCCTCTGCAAGAGCGGTCGGCGCTCTTAACCGCTAGGCCATCTCTCCAGCCCAACCTAACCTAATCTTTATCCAGGTCCCAGTCAAGGACTTCTTTACCTCAGTACACCTGCCTATACATACAGAACCATTGATTCACTTTTGAAGTTAAGGGGATCCACTCAAGTAGAACCCCAACTGCTACACCTAAGGACAACATTCAGCTCTAATAATCAGATTCATCAAGGCCACATTCCGTAATTGGGTGTTAGACACACACACACACACACACACACACACACACACACACACACCTGCTTTTACTCTTATCACCTCAGATTCCTGGACTACCCTCCTGTTCCAGACCCCACCACTGCATACTGAGTCCCTAGACTCACAACAGCTTGATTTTCCAGCCTAACTGGTTAGACCCTTCACAGGAGGTCTCCACCCCATCTTGTTCTTGGACTCCAGAGAGCACCAATGACTATATCAGATAATTTGAAACATCTCAAATTAATAACATAATGATGCGACAAAATACCTTGGACAAATAAGAACAAATATCATACTAAACAGAAGAGAAGATCAAGGCTAGGGCAAAAATGAATGAAACAGAAGTGAGAAGAGCAATAAAGAATCAGGGGAATGGACCTAAATTGGATTGAGAACTGTTATATGAAATGCACAAAACTTCAATAATTTTTAAAAGGTGAGCCTAAAAATTAAATGAGATGCAATGCAATAAAAAAGAATCAATGAAATGAAGAGTTGGATGGAAAAAGTTTGTCAAAATTTTAGCCAAATTAACTAAAGAGAGGACCCAAATTAACAATATTAGTGATAAAAAGGAAATAGTAAAACAGACATTGAGGAAATTCAGAGGATAAGGACATATTTGTAATGTCTACACTCCACCACACTGAAAAAAATCTACAAGAAATTGATGAATTTCTACATGTATACAATATGCTAAGATTAAATCAAGATGAAACACATAATTTAATTAGAAATACAACACACAATTAATATTAGCAGTAACTGAAAAATCTACAAACTACAGAAAGCCCAGACTAGACAGACTCAGGGCAGAATTCTGCCATACCTACAAAGAAAAATGAAGACTGATACTCCTAAAATTATTCCAGAAATATGAAAGAAAAAAATACTTCCAAATTCTTTTTACAAATCCAGTATTTCCAACAAAATAGAAAACAAAATTATAAGCCATTCTGTCTAATGAATGTAGACACAAAACTATACAATAAAATATTTTCAAACTTCCCAAAAGAACACATGAAAAAGATTGCCCATCATGATCAGGTCAACTTCTTCCTAGAGATATAGTGGTGGTTTGGTATATGTAAATTAATAAATACAATACACTGCATCAAGAAGTCTCAAGGTCAGAAACCACATGATCATTTCACTAGGTGTTGTAATGTCCTTTGACAAATTCCAAAACCCTTTCAGGATAAAAGTTCTAGCAAATATATGAACACAGAGGACGTATCTGCCAAAACATAATATGGACAAAATATATCAAACAGACAGCCAACATCATGTTAGATGGAGAAAAACACAAAGCATTTCCACTGAAATCAGGAACCAGACCAGGATGTCCACTCTCCACTCCTGTTCAACATAATGCTTGACATCTTAACTAGAGCAATAAAACAACAGAAAGCTATAAAAGGGAAACAATAGAAAAAAGAGGTCAAAGTACCCTTCTGTGCAGATCATATAATTCTATATGTAAAAAACCCTAAAGGTGACCATAAATCTCCTAAAGCTATCACACACTTTCAGCAAAGTGGCAGGATACAAACATGAACATCAGTAGCCTTCCTATACACCAACAACAAACACACTGAGAAAGAAACCAGGGAAATCATACAATTTACAATAGCATCAATAGTAAAATAAAATATAATATATCTAACCCAGGAGATGAAAACTTTAATAAAAAAAAGTACATTGAAGAAGATACCAGAAGATGGAAAGATCTCCCGTGCTCACAGAGTATTAGGATTAGGATTATGAAATTGGCCAGTCTCCCAAAAACAATCTAAAGAACCAATACAATTCTCATCAAAATCCCAATGCAATTCCTCATGAAATTGAGGAAACAATCTTAAAATTCACCTAGAAACACAAAGGACCATGGTAGATAAACCAATCTTGAATGATTAAAAACTTTTGAATGCATTACCATCCCAGATGGTAAATAGCAATACAGAGATCCTGAGATATAGTTTTGTTTGTTGTTTTTTTTTAGAGAGGAAATTTCGTCCTACACTTTCTTTGTATTGAGCATTTGCACATTTCATACAACAGTTCCCAAACAAATTTTGTCCCCACCTCCATGCCACAAACCCCCATCAGAGCTCAAACATTGCATCATCCAAGTTAATCCCTATTGGGTCAAGCTTTTGAACCCAGATGTCCTTCTGTGCAGATTCAACCACTGGAGTCTAGAAATCTTAGGTAAGACATACTCTTTCTCACTCAGCAGTAGTCAGTCTCCTGGAGTCTCAGTCCAGGGTCAGTCCCCCATCCATTTCTCTTGCTTTACTCTATGACCTTGTCTGAGTTTTCGTGGATTCCATGTCTGATGTCAACATTGCCACAAGTTCACATGTGAAAACTTCCACTAGTCTATAAGCCACTGCTTTCCTAAATTCATGCAGTAGCCCTGGCTCTTGCAATCTTTCTGGCCCCTCTTCCACAATGATCCCCGAGCACAGGTGGGAGAGGTTTAATATAGGGGTCCTATCCAGGGCTCCTCCAACCCTTTGGAGGCCTCCATTTGAAGTTTGGCTGGTTATAGCCTTCTGTTTGTATTACATTATATTGTGTAAGAAAGCTTTACTGGCGAGAATTGAGGGATGGACCCGTTTTCTCTCTACTCCTCATTCCGTGATGTTCTATGAGTCTTAGGTATAGTGATTCAACTGTAGATGATGTGTCTTCTAGGACTGAGCATCTTTCAGATGTATATTTTCTATGTCTCACCAGTTGTGGGATTCTGCAGTAGCCTCCACCTTTTGCAAAGAGAAGCTTCTTTGACAAGTGGTGTATGGTATGCTTGTCTGTATGAGAAATGCACATACACTGTCTGAAAGTTTCTACACAGGTAGTGTAACCTGGGGGATGTACAGCAACAAACACAGTGCCAGACAGATGACAACTCCCTTTGAATGGTTAGTGAGAGTGATCCAAGAGACTCTCGAAATAACACAGGCTATCTCCAAAGCTCTTGATTATACCAGAAATAGAAAAAATAAGTTCCCACTGCTCAAGACAGGGCATACTTCAAAAATAGGACTTAGAGTAATGGAGCTGAGTCAGAACTGACCTGGAAGCCTCCCACCTGAAGTTTAGCATTCATAGGGCAAGATAATATGTACACTGCTAAGGGAAAACATCAATAAATGGTACAACCCAGCCCTAAAGCCCAATAACCATAATAACCTGCACAGAAAATTACTTCCATTGGTGGAGTAGTGGCACTGTCATCTGGGGGATAATCAACAGCTTTCTAGTTGGACTTAAAACCTTCTCAATGGGAATGAACTCATGAGAGCCACTGTAAACTCAGCCAAATGCACAGGGTTAGAGAGGACATAGATCCTCTTAATGTCATATCTCTAGACAAATGAAATTTCTTATAATACTTTTTAAAAACATTTTCAGTGTTTTTGATACAGGGTCTCAACTGTATATCCAGATGGCCTGGAACTCACTATGTAAATCAGGCTGGCCTTGAACTCACAGAGATCCACCTGCCTCTGCCTCCTGAGTGCTGGGATTAAAGATGTGTGCCACCACACCCAGCCCATAATACTGTTTTTTTTTAAGAACCTGTTACTGGCATTCAAAGAGACACATTGATCAATGGAAGAGAATTGAAGACCCACATAGAACCCCACACTCCTATAGCCATTTGATTTTTTTTTTTCTTTTTGAGACAGGGTCTCCCTGTAGCTCTGGCTGTCCTGGAACTCACTCTGTAGACCAGGCTGGCCTCGAACTCACAGAGATCCATGTGCCTCTGCCTCCCAAGTGCTAGGATTAAAGGCGTGCGCCACCACGCCCAGCATTTATTTATTTCTGTATCAATGTACTGTCTGCATGCAAGTCTGTGCACCCGTGTCGTGCAATGTCGCGGAGGTCAGAAGAGGGTGTCGGATTCCCCTGGAACTGGAGTTCTCCTGGAATTGGAGTTTCAGACGGTTCTCAGCCGCCATGTGGGTGCTGGGGATCGAACCCGGGTCCTCTGTGAGAGCGGTCGGCGCTCTTAACCGCTAGGCCATCTCTCCAGCCCAGCCATTTGATTTTTAACAAACAAGTCAACTATGTATATTAGAGAAAAGACAACATCTTCAAACTGGATAGCTACATGTAGAAGAACTAAACCAGATACTTATCTGCCACCCCCCCCCCACACACAAATGCAATACATATACACTCCAAATGGATCATGGAATTCACAATAAGTTATAGTACACTGAATCTGATCCAGAAAATGTAGGGAATGTACTTGAACTTCTTGACATGGTAAAGGACTTTTTTTTTTTTTGGTAAAGGACTTTCTGAACTGATCCTCATTAATGCTGAGGCATTGGGATCAACTATTCATAAATGGGACCTCATGGAGCTTAAAACCTTTTGTGTAGCAAAGGACCAATTTTTTTGGGAGGGGGTCTTTTTCGAGACAGTGTCTCCCTGTAGCCCCAGCTGTCTTGGAACTCACTGTGTAGACCAGGCTGGCCTTGAACTCACAAAGATCCGCCTGCCTCTGCCTCCCAAGTGCTAGGATTAAAGGTGTGTGCCACCACATAATGGTTTATCATTAATTGCATCCATAATTAATGCATCTGGCAACCCTCATCACAGAGCTCCTGTTAACCATGCATGACAATGTACACAGATAAGCACAAGAGAGAACAAGAGAATGTGGACTGATAAGCCCTACATGGGACACATGTATCATACTCTCTCCACCCAAGTCTTGAGAGCCATCAGAGAATAGTGGGTTAAAAGTTTCTAAGAGCCAAAGTCAGGGGATGATGCCACCCAAATAGTGCTTTCTGTATACAACAGGGCAGTTGCACATATAAGCTCAAGGTGGCAGTAACTAAGGGTCCAAAACCTGTGCCAAGTCCCAGCATGGAGAAGGTAAGCACAAAGTCTGACCATTAGTTGAGGAGCTCTTGGCAACTGTTAGCTTCTGGGAGAGGGAGAGTCCATTTTCTTTCAGGGTGTGACCTCTAGTAAGTAGACCATGCCCAGTGAATGGTCCCACACACCAGTAAAGGCAATGGGAATTGGACTCAATGGTTGCTTTTAAAAAGTGGCTACAGCCAGGCGTGGTGGCGCACGCCTTTAATCCTAGCACTTGGGAGGCAGAGGCAAGCGGATCTTTGTGAGTTCAAGGCCAGCCTGGTCTACAGAGTGAGTTCCAGGACAGCTAGGGCTACAGGGAGACCCTGTCTCAAAAAGACCAAAAAAAAAAAAGTGGCTACAAAGTTGCATGTTAGGGAAATGGGGATGAATTTTAAAGTTGAACAAAAAGGTCAATATGATCAAAATATATGAATTCTCAAAGAATAAATAAAAGTAAATAGATAAATAACAGTAAAAGCCACTTGCCAATGTTATCATTAATGAACAAAACCTGAAATGGGGCCAGGGTCACAACAGACACTGAAAAAATATTTTTAAATAACACGAATAAAGAAAATTTCCTAAAATTTTACTGGAGTGTAAGCGAAATGCTATGTGGTCTCTGATATATAATGAGCATATAATCACATAGTTCACATGAAATCTTTGGAGTAATACTTTTTATAAAAGATATAAATATATAGTCACATAGCAATTGCAGCAAAATGTTAAGAAGTTCTGTAAAAACTGATAAGAGAATTAAATTTCACTAAGTAATATTGTGAGCTTACTTTAAGTACTAAGGTTTCATAAAACTTTTAATAATTAACATTATGTCACAGAGATTTTAGGCACTGTTGCTAGATATATTTTAAGATGTCAGAGACATTTTGGTCATTGTGAGTATTCACAATGGAGCCCATGTAAATGTGAGACTCTACGTGTTCCTTAATTTCATGAGTTTCGAAATATTTGAAAGGCTTCACAGAGTTTCAAGTGTTTTTATAAATATTTACATTTTCACAGTACCTCTCAGATCACAATTACCACTGAGTGTAGGCTTAGGTCCCTGCGTTCTAACAACTCTCCAGGCGATTCTCAGGTCTGCTAAGGACTAGTAACCACTGAGCTGAGGACAATGAAACCCCAAGATCACGAACTCCCTCACACCTGTGTGGAAATTTAAATGACTCCAAGTCCCAGGAGATACAGAATCAGAAAACATGGAGTAATTGTGTCTAAGTTTAGTCTCCCATTTTAAAAGGTACTCCGTCACAATACAAAGCTACTCCAGCACCTTTTCACAAAGGAAATAATGTTTTAAAAACCTGAGGTTGTGGAAGAGAAATGTCAGAAGCTGCTGTTCAACATACAGAGCTGTCCACAAAAGACTCCTGGGGTGAGTTTTCCAATGTGGAATGCAGGAAAAAAATATTTATAAAAACTCAAATATGCCAGGTGTGGTGGTGTACGCCTTTAATCCCAGCACTCCAGAGGCAGAGGCAGGTGGCTCTCTGTGAGTTCAAGGTCAACCTGGTCTACAGAGTGAATTCCAGGACAGCTGGGGCTAAAGGGAGACCCTGTTTCAAAAATACCCCCCAAATTTTCAAATAGAGTCTTTTAGTCTTATCTACTTGGAAAAGCAAAACTATAATTCTAATATAGTAGGAAGATCAGTTGAATAAATATGACCAGGCATATAAATCCTATGAATTTAATTCTTATTAGTGTAATAATGATCTTTTCATGAAAACTAATAAATAGGAAGAATTAACACCTTCCAAGCTTACATGTGTGAAGCTTCTGTAAAATATTCAGCACATCTTCAGACACTCTCTGACTTCAGCAGGAGAGACAGATGGGTGTATGTGTTCAAAATAATTGTGGCCTTTTCTGTCATGTCTTTTTTCTTTAACAAACACACATAAAGCATGGGTGTGGGGGTGGAGTCAGAGATACTAGAAATAAAATCTCAAATTCTGTTATGTAAACATACAAGCTCTGAAATGTTTCCTGTGCAAATAGAGATTTATAAATGTCTCACTTCAAGATGATGAAGCAGCCTGTGAAGACCCAGTGAGACCTGTTTAGGATGGACTCAAGCATCCCATCTTCTCATACAAGTACTCAGTGTTATTGGCTTTCTTACCCCCTCAATATTATGTGTAACTAAGTGTTTGATTTGGCAGTATAAAATATATTAATATTATGAGAAATAATTCTGTGTGCCATTTTATCCACTTCAAAGAAAAATAAGTTTAAAAAATATTTTGGGAAGAGGGATATGGAGAAGCATGCACTCTGTTTTCCATCGTGGAAATTCAGGTTTGAAAGAATCAATAAAAATGAGAATATCCTAGGAGAATCAAAGTTGAGATTTCAGTATGCAGAGCATGAAATTGGACACTTTCAACTGTGCCATCTAAATGAATAGTTCAAATTACATGGTGCATTGAGGGGGTTTTATAGGGAAGGAATTGTTTTGTAGCCTATGGTGGTTTGGTTTCAGATATTTGTGCCACAGGATCTAGAATTAAAGTTTTCACTGCCCATGCTTGGCTAAAAAAACCCATTTCTATTATAATCAGTCAAAATCAACAATTTGTCATAACACAGTGGACAAGGAATGGCAAGTTCATTCATTGCAAAAGAGATGTGAAACAAGCAGGGTGAGGCTGCCTCTGCTTCAAGGGAGAGAAGACCACAAGGAAAGTGGCAAGATGCAGACTGGCTGGGGAAGCACTGACCTCAGTTTATTGTCTGAGATTGCACTTGTAAACACATGACTATAGCTTGCACAAGAAAATACCTTATATGATTTAAAACCCCAGAATGCTGACAGATAATTTTAAGGTTGTTTTCTGGAACCACTAAATAAAAAAATATGCAGGAGCGTGAGACTCATTGCTAATCTCTCATCATCCTTCAAAACCTACATGCATTTTGATGAGGGGAGAATGGTTGGGCATTTTCAGTCAAAGCAAAGGATGCTGAACCATAGTATCATTTCTCCTCTCTGAAACATAGATAATTTTAAGTTTGTACTCTCTTACTGACATACTGTACTGAATATTGATTCTTTTCTTTTACATTTTAAACATCTCAAGAATTCACTTTGTTCTTTCAGCTGTCTTTGTAGTACTTGTAATATCTGTTCCATAATTACAAATGAATGTCAGCAATATGAACAGCAATCAGGTAAGAAGAGGACTCAAAAAGAAGTTGCTTGATCTGGAAAAATATCCATAAAATAAGACATCTAAACTTACATGTGAGTATTCCCCTTGTACAAGTGTTTCTCGCTCTTGATGTCAATAAGTTGTGCAAGGTAATTTGTAAAGCAATGGAAATACACATTTTACAGGTGGTTCTTCAATGTCAGTCTCTCATTGTAATGACTGAAAATGTTTGCTAAAAGAGAATATCAGTTTCCAGGCAGAGCCAACTAATATTTGAATTACAAATATAATATTTCCTCCAAAGCCCTTCCTTCTGCCAAAATGGCAACATATCCTGTCTGTACATAACCAATCCCTCATTCAGAAACCTCATTCAGAGCCCAATACTAAACTTCTACTGATAATTTAAAGCAAACCTTTGGGTTTCAACTCTGAAAATTGAGCAGTGGATTTTCATGGGAGTAACACAGAATTTTCCATGAGACTGTCAATGGACCATACCTATGCTAAACTAAAACTACTGGTTCACTAGCGGATACTGTGATCTCTGTGGAGACAGATAATGTGTCCTGAGCTTTGGGTTCCCAAAAGATACAGCACACTTGATTTTCTAAAAATAGACATTCAGTCATTAATTGTTGCATAAGTAATGATAAACTAATGAGCAAAGCTTTGTTATCTTTCTACTTCATTTACCAGATTTTTAAAATTCTCCAGCTATTATGCTTTCCATTCTCAAAATGACGATGACAAATGGAACTCCGGTGAGTGATTTCCTCCTCCTGGGGTTCTCTGACACTTGGGAGCTGCAGATCCTACATGCTTTGCTTTTCTTGGTGGCGTACCTGTTGGGGTTGGCAGGTAACTTCATCATCATCATCATCACAATGCTGGACCCGCAGCTCCAATCACCAATGTATTACTTCCTTAGGCACCTTTCCCTTCTCGACCTCTCCTCCCTGTCTGTCACTGTCCCCCAATCTATTCACAATTCCCTGACTAACAGTGGATACATTTCCTATGGTCAGTGTATGCTGCAAGTTTTCTTCTTCTTATCCTTGACCTGTGCTGAGGCTGCCATTCTCACAGTGATGTCCTATGACCGCTATGTGGCCATCTGCTTCCCATTGCACTATGAGGGCATCATGGGTCCCAAAAAGTGCAGGTGGACTGTGACAGCTGTGTGGATATGTGGAGGCATTTCAGGAACCTTGTACATAGCAACCACATTTTCTATCAGATTCTGCAAAGCCAAAATAATCCACCAATTTTTTTGTGAAGTCCCACAGTTGCTCAAGCTCTCCTGCTCCAATGATTACCTTGGAGTAGCTGGAGTGGCTGCTTTTATATGTTCATTGGCATTTGTCTGCTTCATTGCCATCATCTTTTCCTATGTCCAGATATTTTCCACAGTCCTCAGGATGCCCTCTGCTGAAGGTCGGTCTAAGGTCTTCTCCACATGCCTGCCCCACCTCTGTGTGGTCTCATTTTTTCTCTTCACAGGAGTCTGTGCATATCTCAAGCCAACTTCAGACTCAACAACTCCTCTAGACCTCATGTTCTCTATATTTTACACAGTAGTTCCCCCAACATTCAACCCTGTAATCTACAGTCTGAGGAATGAGGCCATGAAGAGAGCTGTAAGGAAGTTACTACTAGGTGGAAAATTCATTCAGACCAAATGATTTCTGTCCTGTTTTTAATAGTTATCAAATTATATACACAAATATTTTTAGCCATTGGTATTCTTTGGGTCTGTAATGTCAATTAAGAGTAATACATTTTTCTGTAGATAAATTGAATGATATAACCATAATCTTTAATGGAAGCACTTATGGTTTCTTCACATTTTACTATTGAAGCCATTCTTGCTCCTTAGAACTAAGAGAAAGATAACAAGCTCAGCTTTGCAATAGTTAACAAGCACAGCTTTGCAATGGAGATACAGCACATTCTACTCACCCAGGGACACACTGAGAATCATGTGCATGTTTTTATTTTTTCTTCAGATTCAATATTATAACAATGTTTTCAAAACTAATAGTACACCAGTTCTGCCCACCAAGTTCTATTTTTTTGTAACAACCATTCATTTTCTTTTTTTTTTTTAAATGTGTATGAGTATACTGTCTGCATATAGGTTAGTGCACCCGTTTCATGCAATGCTGCAGAGGTCAGAAGAGGGAGTCAGATTCCCCTGGAACTGGAGTTAAAGGTGGTTCTTAGCTGCCATGTGGGTGCTGGGAATCGAACCTAGGTCCTGTGCAAGAGCAGTCAGTGCTCTTAACCGCCGAGCCATCTCTCCAGCCCCACAACCATTCATTTTCAAGTTTTTATTTTAAACTCATGCTTTTAACTTCCAATGTACAAATTGATACAAATTTTCATAGCATCACTGAGCTCACATGCATAGTTTATTTGACTTTTTTGTAAAGTCACAGCTTTCAATTTATAATAAAATTTGTCTAACCATTCACTCATTTTACATATATTACACATTTTCAGTATTTTATTCTCATAATTAATGCTACACAGTTGTTTTCTATTCATAATTCTAAAGGATAAGCTTATTGGTTTGAAGTATACAAAATATGCAGCTCCATAAATGGTAGGCCCATGTTCTAGCTTGTCTTCCATTGCTATGACAAAACACTCTGACTGACACCAACTTGGGGAGGAAAGGGTTTATTCAGCTTACATCTCCTGGGTCACAGTTCATCACTTAGGGAGCCCAAGGCAGGAACTCAGGGCAGGAACCTGGAGGCAGGAGCTGAAGCACAGGCCATGGAGGAATGTTGTTCACTGGCTTGCTCCCCAGACTCATGCCCAGCCTGCTTTCTTATACGGTACACAACAACCTGCCCAGGGTGGCACCACTCATTGTGGGCCAGCCCTCCCACACTGCTCGCCCATCAAGACAATACTCCACAAATGTGGCCACAGGCCAATCCAATGGAGCCAATTCCCCAGTTGAGGCTCCCTCCACCCAGGTGTGTCAAGTTGACACTAAAGCTATCCAGCACAGCCCATGTTGCTGTTCCAAAGTAAAACATCCTTCTATGTGACAATCAGCAATTTGGGGCTACACCACTTCTCTCATAGACACTAATGACTATATTATTTCATATTCTCAGGGCACCTGGTAGCTCGTTGAAGTCAGGAGGCCTGGTACTGGGCACATGATGATAAACAATGTTTTGAAAATGATAGAGATTTGCTATAGTAGCAATAATTTGGTTTTCCCATTTTTTTCAAATGCACGATAGTTCATTAGATCAAGCATATTGAAACTTATCAACTGTCATATTTGTTTTAAATTTATGCATTTCCCTTTGATACTTTAAGAAGCTCCAGAAGATGAAAATAGCTTGCTTTATAGTGAAAGAACAACTGTTTATTAAACCCTATTTATTTCAGTTTTCAGGCCATGTACTTTCAATGTAAACTTTATATACACAGTTTATATTTATTTAAATGTAAAAACGTGTTTATTTACAATCCTTGGGAAGTCACCATTCCTTCAGAAAATTCTTTATGAACACAAGCCAAGAAAATTACAACAGTATCTTATGCCAAACCAAAAATATACATCTGATGTATGTAAACTTTAAAAAGTATTAACACAGGCAATGTGAATATTTACAATGACACAACTACAATTTAAATTTTAAGACATATAAATAATAACATTGCTTAATATATATTTACATATGAAAAGTGTCGTTTATTTCTATGAGGTTTAAAAAAATGACAAAGGGCTGGAGAGATAGCCTAGCAGTTAAGAGCACCGACTGCTCTTGCAGAGGACCCGGGTTCGATCCCCAGCATCCACACGGCGGCTGAGAACCGTCTGTTACTCCAATTCCAGGACAACTCCAGTTCCAGGGGAATCTGAGACCCTCTTCTGACCTCCGCAGCGTTGCACGACATGGGTGCACAAACCTACATGCAGACAGTACACTCATACACATACAAAAATAAATAAAATTAAAAAAATAAATAAAAAATGACAAAAAACTACAGATGCCAATTGTGTAGCAGTTTAAATACTGAAGGGGCCACATGATTTTTTACATACAGCAAGAACTTAAAAGTTACTATTTATACCTGTACCTTCTTGTATTGTGGAGAATGTGCACTGTCACTGCTGCAAGACAAAGAAAGAAAAACCTAGCCAGGAAAATCCAGACACCAGTGTGCTTACTAGAGTGACACTCAGTCCTCAGCAAAATCAAGGAATACAATTTGGGAGTGTCTGCTAGGCCTGGCCTTTTATATTGCTTCACAGTCTTAGGGAAAAGTTCTGTGTCACAGAATGCAGTTTTAACTATATTCATATTAGTTCCATCCCATAAAGCACCTTGTATCACAAGGCAAAGTAAAGTGTAATAAAACCAATGGAAACTTTCATATCAGAAAGGATTTTACTTACTTTGAAATATCCCTATTATCTTTTTATTTTTATTATTTTTTAAATCATTCATACAGCACATCCTATGTAAAATCTTTCAAAGATCATTCACTGGAAATACAGAATATTAAAAAAATGATAGTAAGAACTGAAGATATCAATTTAAAGTCAATATAGTAGCATGTAAAAGGAAGTAGAACATTTCACTATTTAAGTATCACTATTATTTAATATTTTATTTGTAATTTTTATTTTATGTATTTGAGTGTACTGCCTGCCGGTATGTAGGTACACTCATATCATGCAATGCACTCATATCATGCAATGCCTGTGGAGGTCAGAAGAGGACATCAGATCTCCTTTAACTCCTTTAGTTAGGGATGGATGTTAGCCCTTTATACTTTTTATCATTTATACTTTGTGTACACTGTATCCTCTGTAAACATAGTATAAAATGTTAGGACAGGTTTTTATACCTCTTGTGACAAAGGTTATCTGTCGGTTTTCAGGATATAACCACAAAGGTTTAATCACCAGACCTTCTATCTCCTCCAACAGAGGGTCTTCAGACATCACAGATGTAAGAAATATGTCATTACTTTTCCCACCTCCCAAGAGAAACCCAAAAACTTCTTTTGCTTGCACTACAACTAGAATGCACCCACAAAATTGGGTTCCAGCACTCAATGTCCCACCCTGAGGCTGTAGCTTAGAGAAGAACGGAGAAGGAAAAGAGACCATATACAGAACTCATTTCTACCAAAGTCACAGTCTGAGATTTTCAGTTTTGAGGATCCACCTGTAGCATCTGGAGTCTAGTCCAAGAAACAGCAGCAGAAATTTCAGTATGAGCCCAGCTGTGTGAGCTGTGTGGTTTGCTCTGGATTGTTCATGCCTATGGTCTGATAGCTTCCAAACATGGTTATCTGCCCCACAAAGATACTCTGTGAGTTACCCAATATTCTTAAATAAACATTTTTAATTAAGGGAAAATAAAAATAAGCAGAATCTCAGAATTTGTGATGAATAGAAGGAGGACACCACTGATGCAGAATTAATTTCAAAGCCCAATAGTATATGAGTTTTTGGTGCCTTTGGTGACTATAGAGGATCCAGAAGAAGCTTGGGTTCCAAATGGGAATGTCTTAAATTACTTTCTCCACATATTCTATTTCAACTAAATTAGGCTTGCTTTTCTTACCCTTAAGATAATAAGAAGACACATATGTCTTCTCTAATTGTGTAGGCATGGTACCTGCTTCTTGCTTCAGTGTCTGCCACACTGCTCCACTGAACAAGCCATATACATCGCTTATCCAAACTTGTTGCTATTGTGAACTCTCACTCAGTTGCCAAATTACAAATCGAGACATTACTTTTTGCATAAGTTAGGTTAATTTCAGCATCAGATGCTGGACTGGTATTCACTTTAAGCTGACAAGTGGGAGGTGCCTGAATTCTTATCCAATTTCACTTTCCTCAGTTCTCCTTAGAGGGAAAATCATTATTATTATTATTATTATTATTATTATTAATATTATTATTATTGTTATTTGGTCTTCTGTAGCCCCAGCTGTCCTGGAACTCACTCTGTAGACCAGGCTGGCCTTGAACTCACAAAGATCCACCTGCCTCTGCCTCCCGAGTGCTAGGATTAAAGGTGTGCACCTCCATGCCCGGCATTATTATTATTATTATTATTAGTAGTAGTAGTAGTAGTAGTAGTAGTATTTTCAAGACAGGGTCTCCCTGTGGTCCCAGCTGGCCTGGAACTCACTCTGTAGACCAGGCTGGCCTTGAACTCACAAAAATCCGCCTGCCTCTGCCTCCCAAGTGCTAGGATTAAAGGTGTGTGCCACCACACCCGGCAGAAGGAAAATTACTATGAATGAGGACTGTCTTGTACCAACATTCTTCTGGCTTTGAGGATAATTTGAACTCAAGGGACTAGGTATAATATATTATTTTTCAAATGTCATGTATTTATTTGGACAAAGACTTTTCATATTCTCGTATTTACGAAAAAGTCCATAGTCTTGAATTATGCACTGTTCTGAGAGATGAAATCTTGCACAGTCTCACTTGTCCTGACCAGAATGTGAATCATGCATGTCATCAACCATATCCATACTATATTCACCACTGCACTGTGAGTCATTACTGATCCCCTCAGTCATCACATCCACTGCTGCAGAACTGCTATGCTTGTTCCAAGTACACACCCTTCATTAATAATCTCTCTGTGTCATAAGAGTGTGGTGCTAGCAACTTAATTCAGTGTGCTGTGAAGGTTTTATTTTATTAATAGTTGCTTGTGTCTTGCTGTGCATAACTTATATATTAGACATTCTGTTATGTAGATATTGAGAGACATGGTATGTATAGGGTTTAGACCTGTCTGTTTTCATGAATCCATGTTCCTTGAGGATGGAGAAAATTACAGAGTAGGAAACTCATACAGGCTTCCAAAATAAGCATTCATGCTACTACTGTGGAAAATTGGAACTTAATCTCACTGTAAAAACTTTATTAGCTGGGGCTGGAGAGAGATTGGCTGCTCTTGCAGAGGACACAGGATTGATTCCTAGCACCCATATGGCAGCTATCAACCATCTGTAACCCTCTAGTTCCAGAGAAATCCAATGCCCTCTTCTGATCTCTGCTGGTATTGCACAGCCCAGTCACACTAACAGTTAAGGAAAGGAGGTATATTTCAGCACCTGAGACTCATTGAGAGTGGTAGGTCATCTTCACTGTCAACTTTAATGGACTTAGGACCACTGTGGATACACACCTCTGGGCGTACTTATAAGAGTATTTGCAGAAAGGTTTAACTGTGGATACACACCTCTGGGCGTACTTATAAGAGTATTTGCAGAAAGGTTTAAGACAAGAGTACTTACCCTGAATGTGGGTCACACCATCTCATGTCCTACGGTTCCAGGCTGAATTAAAAAGAGAAAACAAGCTGAGCACCACTTCCCGACTGTGAATGCAATATGGCCAGCTGCCTCAGCCACCCAGTGTCATGGAGCTCCTGCAGCTCCATGATGGATTGTACTCTCACACTATGAGCCAAAATAAAGCCTTTCCTTTAGGCATTGAAGAGGTGGCTCAGTCAGAAAAGTGCTTGTCATGTATGGAGTTTTTAGAAAACCGGGAAAGACCCCAGAGCCAAAATCCAACATGAGTTAGCCAGATTTATTATAAAGAAACAGCAATAACAACAACAAAGCACAGTGCTGTTGGCAAACGGTCAACATGCCTAATTATGACCTTCTACCCAGAATACAGTCTTGCCAATCTGACTGCAGCCCAGAGTAAGTTGAGGGGGGGTACCTTTTAAAGGGGAGGCCAACAAGGCAAAGTTGCACTTATGGTCCACTTAGAAAATATCAGGGTGCCTGTAAGCAGAATAAGCAAGTTTCAGAAGTGAAAAAAAAAAACAGCAATTAATTATGTCTATGTTTTAACAAAATTGGACTGGTCAGTAGTAAGAAAAGGGGAGGGGATCTAGGCTGTCTGGAATCTGCTGGAGATTCTTCTGTTTAAAATGAAATTTTTCTGATCATTACCTCCCCAGTGGCTCTGGATCAAATGAATCAAATCATTGGTTCACCCTGTGTTGGACTGATAAGTTTGCAGGCAGATCCAGGAAATCTCCAGGTCTTAGTTGAGAAAGAAACCAGTCATTTGGGGGGGGGGTCTTGACCCTAAACTGCCTAGTTAATTTCTATCTCCTATTTTGATTACTTCTCCCTCTGAAGAGGTAACCATTTGCCAATAGGGAATTTGGAAACCAGTCACTCTGACTTCTTCTATGCTGAATCAGGATGATGTGTGTGGCCACTGGGTTATCCCTTAAGTGGGTTTATCTAAAAGACTCCCAAAACTGTATCTACAGAGAAAAGAAAGCCCTTGACTGATGCCTGTGAGGAAGAAGTAAGAACAGGGTGAATTTCAAACATACAATTTAAAAGTCCATTAGAATTTCTTGATGAAGGTTTCTAAAAGTATCTGTTTATCTCAGAACTCAATCTGATGGACTCAGGATCTGCTTTTCAGACATTCTGATAGTGCTTGGAGTGGCTAGAGTCACAGTGTGAGTTCTCTCTTAAATGGCTTCTAGATGGAAAGAGAAGTTTAGTCATCACTTAATTTTTACAGCAATAGTGGACTTGCCCTTTACTGTTGTAGGTGGCACCACTTTTTGAACAAGGCCAAGATCTGAAGTTTTATACCTGCTAAACAGTATCTTATATGAACTTTTAATGCTAATGTCTAGGAAGCACAATTTCTCAGGCTTTAAAGAAATATACTGATTACTTTAATCTTTGGTCATACTTTCCTTTTGGGTGTTTAAGACCGAACAGTTGGCCTAGATTAACCAAATTTTGTTTTTCTCAAGCTCAGCTGTGGATCAGGTTCTCAGGGGTCACTTGGGTTTGGTGGGGGGAGCCCCTGGCTCCTTTAACTTTTTTGTACCATTTCCATGTATGTGAGGGTCATTCAGGTCTTCCTTAATCAAGGCTTCATTTTGGAGTATGAGGAGATTTTCCTCTTTATTGACCTTCCTTCTTACAGATTGGACACTGGTTTGAGTCCCTCTTGTGCCTCCATGACTTGTCTGAACAAGAAGACAGGAGACTCATATTTATAGGATATTTCAAGAGATGCTCCCACAGTCCCCTGGGGCTTAGTTGACTTGGAGGGCAAGGAAGAAAATTGTCCCTTAAGTCTCTTTGGCCAAATTACAGTGGGTATCAAGTATGGTTATTGTGGGAAAACTTGTTTAGAATGGGTTGGGTTCTAAGCCAATGGTACCTCCCTGGCCACACCCATGGGGTGGAGTGTAGTGACAAAAAGATGCAGCATTGGGCCCTGAGAATTGAGTCATGATGGATATTTAAGGAGACATGTTGGAATAAAATCTCTCTCTGCATTTGAATCTCAACCTGCCTACATGTGGTGTGCTTTCCTGCGCAGGCTTTGGGCTTTCCACATGGGTCATCCTAGGATTAAGTGGGCCTCGCCACGAATCCCGGTGGCAACACCACAATTGGCGTCTGAACGTGGGGCAGAAGGAAACCTTAACAACTTAGGTATGCATACCCCTAAATCTTGCCTTTTTCTTCTCTCTCTCCTGATATCTATCTGTTGTGGTGGACCGTCTTTCCTGGTCTCGGTGGAAGAGACTGTGGTCTGAGGGCATGTGGGTTTGTACACGTGGAGAGCCTGCCTCGGATTTGGTTCAGAGGGAGCATCCAGGCATCTGCCTCCTGGCATGGTCACTCCTGCAGGCTATAAAAGACCTCAAGGCTGAATTTAATATTAAGCCTTAGCAGTTATGTTTGGCCTTAAAAACAATTTTTCATAATTCTACAGGTCTGAAAAACTTTCTGGTTTTAAACTCCACCCCCCAAAGAAAGACTGATGAACCAGCTCCTCAAGTTCGGTTCCAATCTTGACTTGTTCATATGTAAATTTTCTCCTGGTAGCTCTCTTTGACTTGAGCCCACTTCTTTCTGTTGCAAATTAAGGCCTATCACAGAACCGCCCTCCTCCAAGAGCAGCCTCTTCCAAATAATTTCAAGCATTGGTCATTTTTCTCTTAAATTCTGTATGCAAAATCTGTTTTTAGATAAAAGTGTGTCGCTCTCTTGTCTTCTTATGGTTTTTTTCTAAATCTAACTCTTCTTACCTAAAACCTGCCATCTATTTGTAGATCCAAGGTTGGGATTTAGCAAACAGTAATTCAAATCCATTTCAGCATGTTTAACTTAAAGTGTAATATTTTTACTTAACCCCCGGGTACCCTAGATATGGTTGATTTAATTTTATCTTGCTCCTTTTAAATGTGTTTCACCTTAAAAATCTCTTCTCACAGAATTCTAGATCACACGTGGTCTGAGCTCTGGCCTGGTGCCATAAGCCTGCCTGCTGTGCATGCATACCAGCTGCCCCATTGAGCACATGATACCTAAATCATGTCCACTAAATTTTAATTTTAGGTAACATCATTTTGACTTCAGCATTTTGGAAACAAGATAGACGGATTTCTAGGAGAATTTACAGGCCTTGAAGTTCTAACAAAACAAACTTGCTCTGATAAATTGTCTTTTTTAAGGACCATTGGTAAAAGTCTCTTTAACAACATAAATTGATATTTTGGTTCAATTTAAATGAAAAATTTTTTGAACAAAACTGTTTTATGTTTCTCTAAGCCCATCTTCAAGCTGCGTGTATGTGTGAGTGAATGTGAGTTCCCCCTTTTAATTCATTATAATCCTACAGGTTTAAATCTATTTAGCTAACTATAAACAAAAATAGATTCAATTCATAAAAGATGTTTGTTTTATACCCCTTAGTGTTTACAATTTTAATTGGGTTTACAGTATGCATATTATTCAGTTTAATGATAGATTGTTGTTAATTATTATTAATGGTTATAGTTATTGTTGTTGAATATAATTATTAATAATAATTGATAAAAATTCAGTCTAATGGTAAATTGCTCATTGTTAGCTATTATTATTGACAATTATTATTCATAATAATTATTAATGATTGTTGTGACTAATAATGGTTAATAATAACTATTGATAATTAATAATAATTAATAATTGTTGTAATTGTTGTGATTATGGATAATTATTATTCCAAAGTCCTTAATAATAAGACATGATGGATCAGGCCTGTCTACTTTTGGAAATTCTCAATCTTTAGATTTGTAAATAGTATAGGTACACTTAGGCTTAGCAGAGGGACAGCTTAGGAGTAATTAACCAGAAGGGATAAGATAGGAAAAGAATAGTAAACTTTAGGTATAATTCATTGAAGGCAAGTGGTTGCAAATGGGCCTAAGAGGTGGCATATGGATCTCAGCTATTTCATACATTACTAGGACATTTATTCTAATTATGTAAAAATAACCCTATAACAAATTATAAAAATTTCATGTTTCTCATTAAACATCAATCAATATGGTTTTCTTCTCTTACAGGTCAACCTAACAAATCTTTATTATGTATGTATGTATATGTGTATGTATGTGCGCACGCACGTGTGTATGGATGTGTGTACTTGTGTTCTAAGTATATTATAATGTTAATAGCTATGATACCAGTAAAAACATTGCCTCTGAGTTGGAACGTGGCCCTTCCTTCTCAAGACGCAAATTTATATTAAACAGCCAAAACATAATTCAATTTCAACAAAGGTTATGGGTTATCTATTAAAAATTTAAAATAATGGATCTACACTGCCACCTACTGGTTACGACCTTTCAACATCTAAAGCAGATGCAACCAGGTTTTCATTGTATTAAAGGGCTAATAAGTTTTGAGGTATTGGGGAATAAAAAATAAGGTATAAAAATTTAAAAAAATGAATTCCAATTAACATCATTGCGGAATTTGCAGCTGCCATTTTAAAATTTTTTGTGTGCATACAGGCTGAGCCTGCATTTTGTTCAGATGACCAGTGGGTAGCTGGTGTTGTGGGTGACCAGTTGGTTTGGAAAAAGCCTCCTTTTGCGGACCACCAACATGAAAGCTGGTGTGAAATTCCTGTCCTGGGCTTGGGTAGGTGAAAAGTTTCAGCCAAGAGTGGGAAACGTGTTTCATTGTCCCAGGCTAAGGACCGAGTAGGAAGATACCTCTCTGGTCAGGTCATAGAAGTGGCCAACTGTCCTCTATGCAATGAGGCCAGTTCCCCACACTGTCCACAAAGTGGGCACTGTGCGTCCCTTTCCCCTTAGCAGGACTGCATTTCACCTGTTCCTGACAAAGAAAGCTTCCTAGAAGCTCCCACAAAAGCAACAACAACAACAAAAAAAAAAAAATCAAGATGGTGATGATGGTAACAACTTCTCATGGGGCATATCTAGCCAGTCTTTATTTGACTAATGGGCATAAGAACTGTAAAAGAAAATTTTATTAAGAACTAGATATTGAAAAATCTTTAAAGCAGGTTTTCATGCCAGGCCTGGAGAAGGCCAAGAGCTTGGAGAAAGATAGTTATTAAAATCCACTTTGTAAGGTTTGCAGTTTAAAATGGTAATACATTTGAATTAATTGGGAATGTAAAATGTTAATTGTTTTATGCATAATCTGTATTGACTTTCCAACAATAACTTTGGGGTTAAGGTACACAAATGGTCTCTATATTTTTCTGTGTTATACAGTATCACTTTGTAACATTTTTCCTTTACTTGTAGGACAACTTAGGCATCTATAGATCAAAACATAAAAATTAAAAAAACAAAACAAAAAGAGGGAGGTGGTATAATATTCCATCTGTATTCCAAACCTTCTGATAAATTTTCAATTTTGAGGTCTTGAAACTAACAATGGGAGGAGATTTGTATGTTCCCACAGGTAAAAAAAACACCAACTTAAATGCCTGAAAATGTACAACTTTTGGCTGTGCCGGATGGACTGGGAAATTCCAGCAGAGAGGCTGACCCATCTGAACATGAAAGAAAAAGGAACCTCAGATTGCCTGAGTCACAGACACTGAGCATCTCTCTGAATTCTATTTGGGTTAACTATTCATAATGTGCCCTAATGAAGTTTACCTTCCAGATGCTGAGAAACCTTCCTACCTCTTCCTTTTTATAAGAAAAGAAAAAATGTGATGGTAATGAAGTCATTCCCTAACTGTAAATTAGAGCCAAATATAATAGTAAAGTCTTTATAAGCTGTGTAATTAAGCAAAATATATTAATACAGGAGAGCTCTGATATCAGCAATGGATTATTCTGCCAAGGAGATGTTAGCTGGGGGATCCAAGCCCCCAAAATTATAAAGGCCTTTTGCCTATAAAAATGGGATATCTGCAAGGAGAAAGGTGGTAAGTCCCTGTTGTCGAAGACCTGGTGTAAGCATGAAAAAATGTTTTGAGACATCACTTGCTAATGTGCAGTTGGCCTCTGAAATGCCAGAGAGCATTACCAAAGGCCACTAATGCAGTAAAGCAAAATATTGGTCTCTTTGAGTCAAGCAAGGCTCCTCTGTCAGTATCAGCTACACCTCAACTGCCTGGAGATATTGTGCAACAGTGGCAGCCATGTGTCTATATATATATCCCAAATCTAATTGGCTATTAGCTCTCTCCTTGGAGGAATAATTCATGGCTGATGCCACAAGCTTACGTCCTCTAGTGGTTAAGAGATGATATAAGCAACAATAAGAACTTGTCACCCTTTATAGAGAAACCACAGTTTGTGGATTAGCATACTATCCAAACATCTGTGTCTGTGCTCACAGCTTAGCTTGCTATAATAATAATGTTTAAATGCCTGTACACCTAATTGCTTATGATTTGTTAATAGGATTAAAAAGGTAACCTGGATAAGCTGTCAACCCATGAAGGGAAACAACCTGACTAGAGTCCAAAATGACATCTCCAGATAAAACAGACTGCTTTACTTCTCACCCACTTGTGCCCCTTTTCCAAAGCCTAGGGAACAACTTGCGGAAGAGGAGGCATGGTAGAATGTAAGGGCTGCAGAGAGATTGGGGTAAATCATGAGACTACAGCAATATACACTGGACTCTTATTTGATCAACATGCTTGTGCATACAAGCTTCTCCAATTGGACTATGGGAACCTTGAGTTGTTCAAAATATAAACATAGATACTTGCTAATTGGTTTTACATGAATGTTACTTACATTCATTGCTTATGCTTGACAATCAGCTTACTTCATGTTTGGGATATTTGGATATTAATTAGCCTTAGTGTGAAAATAAAGTTTCAGGTCTGACCTGTCCACTGCTTAGCACTCAAAACAGGTTTGAGCAGCTGGATATTTAAAACTCAGGTTCCTTTGGGTTGTTAGCCTCACCCATGGGCTCCTCTGCCTTTCAGAAAAATTAAAAAAATAAAATTAAAAGGGTGAGATGTGGGAAAACTTAGTTAGAATGGGTTGGGTTCTAAGCCAATGGTACCTCCCTGGCCACACCCCTGGGGTGGAGTGTAGTGACGAAAAGATTCAGCATTGGGCCCTGAGAATTGAGTCATGATGGATATTTAAGCAGACATGTTGGAATAAAATCTCTCTCTGCATTTGAACCTCAACCTGCCTACACATGGTGTGCTTTCCTGTGCAGGCTTTCCACATGGGTCATCTTAGGATTAAGTGGGCCTCGCCACGAATCCCGGCGGTGACACCCCAGGTTATTGACCATCCAATAAGGTTAGTTCCACCAGTCTGATCCTTTAATTACTGAGTACCATTTATATAAATTTGAACAAAAACTCAAGAAGCCTTGAATAAACATAAAACAATTTTTGTTTTTTTTTTAAAATGAAGTCTGTCCTACTACAAACAGAAGCAGTTTCTTGTTCTTTTCCAGACCTCTATATTCTGATTCACACTCTTTTAGAAGAGAGGATCATATTACATACCTACAGAGAGGAAATAAGCTGAACAGAATTCAGACCAGGCTTACTGAGACTGTCTCCTTGTGGGCTATATATCTCTGGTTCAAGGAGGTAAAAACCTAGCTTCTCTTGAGACCAAGTATGTTGTTATGGGCAAAAGAAATATTAAAAGTGACACAGATGATACAGAGAAACATAAATGATATCTTTCAGCAGCCATAGGTAACCCAATATGTGTCTGCATCCATTTCATCTAAGACTGTACCTGGGTGTGCAGCACAAGCCAGATAAATAGACTGAAACATTTTGACTGTTAAACCTTTAACAAACTTTCTCAGACTTTTAATACACTTACACTTACTTAGACTTTCTCATTATCCCTTCTATTCCAGAAATAGCCAGCCATTTTATCTTCATACACAAACATTTCTTATCTTTTTACCAGGCTTTTAATCCTTTTTCTTTCCTTCCATAATACGATAAGATATTCCTTTAACATTATACATAAACTTATATATTCAAAATAGTTTTAATTCAGGATCTTCAGTCTTTATGGTAACAGATTTTACTGTATTGTAGAGTAATCATGCCATTTACAAATTTGGGAGAGAAAATAATTCACAAAAACAAAAACAACTCTGTTCACTTTCCCTTACTTTTGGCTAACACAGACTCACACTCAAATGGAAGGAAACATGATTCACAAATCCTTACTTTGGATTGGGGGTGCTTATAAACACAAAGCAATACCAGGAGGTTCTTTCCCTCTAACAATAATCACAGCCTTTGAAAATGTTACATTTTTTTTCTTATTTAGGAAGTCATTAAATTTTTAAGTGTGTTTTATATTTTTCCTGTCATATGGTGAGATAATGTAACTAGTAATAGTTACTTGTCTAAATGAAGTTAACCTACTTCACTTGTTGGGAAACTAAAATTTCCAGTTGCCACTGTAAATACTGTACAATCTTTGCTCATAATGAAATTCAGACTGGAAGTGTAGCTCAGTGGTAGAGCCTAGATCCTGAGCTCCATAAAAAAAATCCAAAACAAGCCAGGCATTGGTGGCACACACCTTTAATCCTAGCACTCGGGAGGCAGAGACAGACAGATCTTTGTGAGTTCAAGGCCAGCCTGGTCTACAGAGTGAGTTCCAGGACAGCTGAGGCTACAGGGAGGCCTTATCTCAAAAAGACCAAAAAAAGGGGGGGTGTAAAAGTCCAAAACAAAAGCAAATTTCTAATGTAAAGCAAAAACAGAATGTATCTGATGTCAAAACTTCCTAATACGACAAGAAACCTAGAAGCCTGACTGTGGAAAATTTCAACTAAGAGACCTGAAACTTTAGCTTAAATGTCTTTCCCTTTTACCATAAAATGACCTAATGCTCATGCTTTTGTTCTTTTTTGTTTCAACTATAGCATTTCAACAGCACATTTTCCTTAACTAATTTTTAAAAAGTACAACCAAGCTTCTGCTCATTAAATATCAATGTGACTCTAAAATTTAAACGTCAAAATAATATTAAAAACTTTTCATCGTTTGCCCAGTACTGATAATCTCTAGTTCCAGCTATGGAGCATATTTTCCATCAAGCTGCTCTCTGTATATGACAGTTTGCCCTATGTTAACAACCTGGGATTTTTGGTTAAGAATAAAGCAGGTGCTGGCAGGATGGCTCAGCAGTTAAAAACACCTGCCACAAAGTCTAATAACCTTAGTTAAACCCCCAGAATCCATGAAGGAGAGAACTGACTTCAAGTTGTTCTCTGACCTCCATGTATGCCATGGTGCACACATACATTCACACACATGGTCAGAAGAATTGGCCTGATGAGCTGGCAGGGCAATAGTTTAGGCCCAGGGCTGCCTTTTTCTTCCCATGAGGAAGAAGAGAGGGAAAATCTTTAGAGGAAACACACAAAACCACATCATTGCCCAGTGTATGAAGACACACAAAAGAAACACACCATAGCCATCCCAGCTGCTCCCACCCAACTACTGGAGGCAAGAGATCAGACTGCTCAGGCCATCCCAGGGATCAGCTCTCATAATACACACCAGGAGAGGCCATGAGCCAGAGCATGAAGGTTAAAGGCAAAAAGAGTTGAGCCAGGGGAGAAAAACTGCAAGACAACCAAGTCAGCAGGGTCTCCCAGGAAAGAAGCTCCTAACCCCTCCCCCAAACAAACCAGACCTGCCCACATGCAGACTCTCACTTCTGGAAACAGGACTTAGGACAAGGCCAGATAAAATGAGACAGAAAGGCCAGCTCCAAATTTCATTCCCAGCTCTGAAAATGAGTTAACATATTAAATCAAACCCCCAATCAGCTATAATTCAGTTTTTTTCAAACTATTTTTCAGGCCTTTAAATGTCTTAAAAGTAACACAAACTAGACTGATCATTGAAACCAAAATACTTCCCAAATAAACAAACAAGATACCATTTTGAAAGCAAACCCAAACCAGAAGGCATTTAGCAGTAGGATCCTTAAATAACCAACTCAAATACTGTTTTAAATGAACAATTAGCACATAAAAGTTTTGTGGAACATTCAATAGACTCAGAGACATTGTTTACTAAATTTAAAGATGTCTGGGACAACCCAACTTTATAATTGAGAGTGCATACAGACAGAAGCAGGCCTAGATTTTGAGTGTCGTGGCTGGTGGGTTGGATGGCAGTCGATCAGACTACCAACCTGACATTCTGGTGTGGGGCTGGATGGAAACCTATCAGGTCACCAGCTGTGAAGTGAATTGTGAGTGGGTGTAGGCTGAAGATAGGCCATCAGCCATCAGCCTGAAATTCCTGTTCAGAGACCAGCAGTCTTTGGGCAGGTGGGAAAGCATGACCAGATGGGAAATGTTCCATTTTCCCAGGCTAAGGACCTGAATTGGAAGTACCTCTCAGGTTGGATTATGAAAGTAACCAACTGACCTCTGGATAGAGGGGTCAATTCCTTACAGTGGCCGCAGTTGGGCATTGTGCTCTCTTTTCCTTTGCAGGATTGTGCTGTACTTGCTCATAGGAAGAAAAGCGCCCACAACAAACAATTTTGTGCACAAGATAAAACTTGGTGCCACCCTCACATTTGATGAAAAGAAGACTACTAAACTCCACCTCAGAATCTGTCCATTCAAAGGTGAATATCAGTTAACCTGTATTCAACTGCCACAGGAATTCAAGAATTCCCTCATCCTATTTGATGAAGCACTCATTGCAGACTTGCTTGAATACTGGCAGGAGCATAAAAAGGAAAAATTGCTTTCTGTACTGCTGCATGGAACTCCATTGTGTAGATGTACCACATTTTCTTTATCCACTCATCAGTTGAGGGACACTGGGTTGCTTCCAGCTCTTTGCTATTGTGAAGAGAGCTGCAATAAACATAGATGTGCATGTATCTTTGCAGTAAGATGACTCTTGTAGGTATATGCCCAGGAGTAGTATGACTGTGTCATACTACAAGCTCATTTTCAGCTTCATATGAGTTCTCCATACTGCTCTCCATAGGGGTTGCACGAGTTTGCATTCCCACCAGCAATGGATGAGTATTCCCCTTTCCCCACAACCTCTCCAGCATTTGGTGTCTTTTGTGTTCTTGATCTTAGCCAGTCTGATCGGAGGAAGATGATATCTTAGAGTGGTTTTAATTTGTATTTCCTTAATTATTAAAGATGTTGAACACTTTTTAAGGTGTTTCTCAGCCATCTCTATTTCCTCACTTGTGAAGTCTGTGTTCAGCTCCATCTTTTGAGTAGGTCATTTGTCTTCCTCCTCCTTTGTTTTTTGAGTAGTTTGTAGACTCTGGATGTTAACACCCTGTCAGATGTATCACTAGTGAAGGCTTCCTTCCCCTCTGTGGGTTTTCTCTTCACTTCTTTGATTGTTTCTTTCACTGTACAGAAGCTCTTAAGTTTCACAAGGTCCCATTTGTCAATTGTTGACCTTAGTTTTGTACAGCTGCTGTCTGATTTAGAAAGCCTTTTCCTATGCCTATGCCTATGCCTTGTAGGTTACTACTAATGGTTTCTTCTATCATTTTCAGAGTTTCAGGTTTCACATTAAGGTCTTTGATTCATTTGGAGTTGATTTTTGTACATGGTGAGATGTAGGGGGCTTAGTTTTATTCTTCTACAAGTGGTGATCTAGTTATGCCAACACCATTTGTTGAAGATGCTCTTTCCTCCGTTGAGTCTTCTTTGCCCCTTTGTCAAATATGAGGTGGCTGAAATTGGATGTGCTCATGTTTGGATCCTCAGTTTTGTTCCATTGATCTACAGGTCTGTTTTTGTGCCAATACCAGGCTTTTTTTTTTATGACTATAGCCCAGTAATATAGTTTGAAGCCTGGTATGGTAATCCCCCCTGTGTTTTTTTGTTTTTGTTTTTGTTTTTGTTTTGCTCAGGTTTGCTTTGTCTATCTGGGGTCTTTTGTTTCTCCATATGAACTTTAGGTTTGAAGGTAAATGGATGGAACTCAAAGCCATTATGCTATGTGAAGTAACATAGTCCCAGAAAAACAAATGACAAATGGTATCCCTCATTTTTGGATGCTGGAACCAAATCCCTAGTTGAAAGGCAAGCTGAGCAACTTTAATGTTATATTTCTTTTTATCTGAAAGCAACTGTGCTGTTATAATGAGAATCCCTTAATGGGCTGTAGAATTAACTTACCACTTATTTTCAGACTTTGTAATTGTGATATATGGATGGAGGGTATGTATTCATATTTTAGAGTAATATAAAAATAAAAGGGAAGCCAGGCGTGGTGGTGCTCACCTTTAATCCTAGCACTCGGGAGGCAGAGGCAGGCGGATCTTTGTGAGTTCAAAGCCAGCCTGGTCTACAGAGTGAGTTCCAGGACAGCTGGGGCTATGGGGAGACCCTGTCTCGAAAAGACAAAAAATAAAAAAATAAAAATAAATAAAAGGGAAAATGTAAACTCCTAAACATATCTTGGAATTAACATACATTTTATTTTCAGAGGTCATAATTTTGGTATATATGTGATGTACATATAGGCATATTTTGGAGCAATACAAATGGGAGGAAACAACAACAACAAAAGGACTGGGTCAAAGAACTGACTGTAACAGTCAATTTCTGCCCAAACAATAAACCTCTGCAGAGAAAAACTTTAAAAAGACTGAGAAAAAGATGTAAGACATGTATAGCAGAATGCAGGAACTGGGGTAGAGTGGGGGATATGGAAAAGGGAATGTGTCTAAATGGGACTGAGAAATGATGTATGTAATACATAAAACACCAATAAAAAATATTTTATGAAAAATCACAAGCTGGGCACAGGCAGTCAGCACTCTTTTTCTTGACTGTTGACATGTTATGACCAGCTGCTTCATGGTTTGGTTCTGCCATGGTTTCCCAGCCAGAATGGACTTTACCCCAGAACTAGAGCCCAAATGAACATTTTCTACAATGGCTAATCCTGGCTATGAACATTTTCTACAATGGCTAATCCTGGCTATTAACTTAAACTACATCAGAAATCAACTGAGAAACAAGCCTCTGGTCACACTTGTGAAGGATTTCCTTGATTAGGATAGTTGCTACAGGAAGATCCACCCTAAGTTTTGGCAGCACCTTCCTATGGCAACAAAAGGCATACCCAGGAAACCCTGCTTCCTGTCAGATTTCACTGGCAAGTTCATTGTCATAGTTAGCTTCAGCTGTCAACTTGACATAAACCTAAAGTGCTTTGTGAAGAGGGCATCTCAGTTCCCTCCATCAGAGGGCAACTGACAGGTAGCCATGTCTTTGGGAATTTTCTCATTTGCTGATTGATGTAAGAGAGTGCAGCCCACTGTGGGCAGTGCCATACCTGGACAAAAGGACCTGGGCTGTATAAGAAAGTTAACTGAGCAAGCCAGGGAAACTTGCCAGTAAGCCACATTCATCCACAGATTCTTCTTTAGTTTCTGACTCCAGGTTCCTGCCTTGAGTTCCTGCTCTGGCTTCCTTCCATGACAGACTGTAATGTGTAATATGAAATAAACCCTTTTCTCCTGTATTAGTCAGGGTTCTCTAAAGAAACAGAAGCAACAGGACGAATATATAACTATATACAATTTATTGATTTGCTCATGTGACAGAGCTCAAGGAGTCCAACAGTAGCCATGCCGAATTGGAGAGGCTGAGAATCCAGGGAACTGCTCAGTCCGAAAGGCTGGAAGTCTCAGTAGTCCCAATCTGGTGCTGAAGGCCCGGTGGATTCCAGGAGATCTGCCGGTCTCAGTACACGCTGGGATCCGAAGGGTTGATCACAGCAGGAAGACAAACTCACCAGTGAGAGAGAGGCAAGCCACAGGAAAAAAGGGACCAGCTCCCTCTGCCATGGCCCTTTATACTGCCTGCCGGCAGAAGGTAATGCCCACATTTGGGGTGGGCCATCCAGGTTGAGGTGGTCCAATCCGAAGATCCTTTTCTCTTATTTGTTCCTTAGTCCAGTCAAGTTGACACCCAGGATTAACCATCACACCTCCTTTAATTGATTTTGCTCATGGTGTTTATCACAGGTCAGACACTGGGTTCATCTCCCCACACTGCCTCTGCTGCTGTTACTGCTGCTGCTGCTGCTACTATCCTTCCTAATATTAGAATCCAGCCTCTTAGACCTTCCAACATGGACTGGAGGCAGTGACCCTCCAGAAATCTGTCTGCAATAGATTGGGGCTGCTGAAGTATCAAACCTCACAGCCCCCTGACTAGCTACAGATTTCAACCTCTAAAGAGTGAGCAGCCATTGCTAGATGACCAGACCATATCATATAAGCCCATCTAATAAATTCCTTTTCAGTACATGTGTATTCTATTTATTCCTCCAGAAAACCTGACTACCTTTCTTCCCTGAGTTGCTTAAGTTGTCAGGGCATTTTATTACAGCATTAGGAAAAGTAACAAACCCATAAACAGTTGTAACAATTCTCTATTATACCTGAATACTAGATAAATAAGATGAATAAATTAATAATTAACTATGTTCACTTACATGTGGAGATATATGTCTATATATAATTTATTATTTGTAGTATTAATTTGTTATACTGAAACATATAAACAAACATATATATCCATCATATGTATATATATGTTTGTATTTATCTATCTATATATATACATATATAAATACAAATATATTTGCCACTAATAATGTTTAACTTTTTATTCATTCTTGCCTTAGTGGTTTTAAATAAAAGGCAAGTAGTCTTAAGGCTTCCTTAATTTTCTGCCTTTTTCAACAAAAGTGACTTCTGTGTACAGTTGTCTGGAGGTTTGTGTGCAGGCACCTATTTCATTTTCCCTTAGGGGAACTTAAACTTTTTATAAAGTTTATCTCAGTATTCTATTAAGTGGCTTGATTCCAAATGCCTCTTGCATTAAGACAGAGGCATTGTGGCTACTTAATAAGGCTAATGTCCCTGGGGTTGACCTTGGGAGTGATTAGTGTGCATCTTGATTAGGCAGAATGACTGTGCTTGTGTTACTAGTAACTAGCCTTCCTCTTCTGAGAAGGGTTCAGAACCTAAGCAATTATGCACTAGCTGACCTTATTAAAACATTTGTAACACTTTAATAATGACAATTATCTGTGAGCCTCCTAATAAGACCCCCAGGGACCTACTGGTAGAACAAAAACTTTCTTGACAAGAGCTAGTTTTCAGGAGACCATTTCTTATTACAAGAAAAAAATGAAAACGGTTCTAATCAGCCACTGTTTGCTCTGTGTACAGTCAGTGGACTTTTCCTAGTACATTTGTCAGATAACAAAGAATCTCAGTGCAGATTAGCAATGTTAGAATCCCATCTTAAAACATTACTCTGGTGACTTGTGCTTTACATTACCAAAAATAATTCCAACTCCACATTTTTTGATTCTTGTTAAAGTAGGCTAAAATAATGTAATAAAATATTTTTAATAGACTTAATCTGTATTTGCTTTAACTAACCACGAAAACAATAAGGTCTACTTCTAATTTTCAATATAAAGTAAAACAAATGCAAAGACTATGGATTTAGAATGAGATTGTTGAGTTTGAACAAAATCTCCCTAGTCATTAGTTATCAGACTGAAGTTAACAGTTCTGAAGGAAGTAATGATTCAGAGACTCGACTGTAACGTCTAAATGTAGCAGCAAAAGGACTCTGTTATGGGGCTGCCATGGAAGTTAAATGGGTTGATATACATAAACTATATGAAGTAGAATCACTAATAAAAAAAAAAACCTTCTAGAAGCAACTGTCATCATTCAGTCCCCATAATAATCTCGTGTTTTTCCCAACGCAGTTATAGCAAAGATTATTTTGGCATTTATTTTCCCTTTAAATTAAGTTCATTTTATAGAAAGGAAGCCATGGCAGAGACCATGCTGGCATTTAGTCCTATTTTGTCCAACTTCACACACAAGTCTTTCAACTGCAAGGCTCACTCAGGTGAAGCTTCAACCCCTCTGTATTTTTACATCCAATTGCAGTGACTGTTTATCACAATCCCTTAGACTGTCAGCAGAGATCAAAGCAGGGCACAGGAAACTACATCTGGAAGAAATGGACTGACTTTTACTTTGTTTAAAGTTTCCAAATTAAAAATTATATATATTCATATTGTAGGGATGTAGAAATGGCTCAGTGATTAAGAACACTGGCTGCTCTTGAAGAGGATTGGGCTTCGATTCCCAGCACCCATACAGTAGCTAACAGCCATCCTTAACTCCAGTTCCAGGAGAATCCAAAGCCCTCTCTGACTCTGAGAGCATTGCATAACACAGGTGATCTTATACACATGCAGGCAATACACTCATACACATAAAACAAAAAATAAATATATTTACACACACACACACACACACACACACATGCACACACACAAGTTCTAGTGCCTAGAGAAATGTGTCAGTGGTTAAGAGCAATGGCCACTCTTGCAGAAGAAAGATCTGGATCAGTTTCCTAGCACCCATATGGTGGTTAACAAATCTGTAACTCCAGTTCCAGGGGATCCAATCACCTCTTCTGGCTTCCATGGGCATTGCATGCATGTGGTATATTTACATACATGTAGGCAAACATTCATACATATGAAATAATTACTTTTTATAACTAAAATTAAGTTGTAAGTTGTGATTGCTAGTAACACAAGCTCACTCACTCTGCCTCATCCACAGCATGCGGCCATAAACTCTGAGCAACCAAAGAATCTATTTGAAGAATTTAAAGAGTAAATATGGGCAGCCCAACAGAGGCAAACTCCCAGAATTTAAAGAACCACATGAGGGTCCATCTTCTTCCTGCACAGGATACCATAACCCAAAAGTAACATAGCTGGATGGCCAAAACAACACAGCTATCAATAGAGCAGAGAGAAAGAAAGTTCTAGAAGAACCCACTAACTCTAAGACAAGGAACCTGAGAAGGACTTCTATTCAAAGCAGAAAAACGAGTGTCAAAATTTTAATTAGTCATGGTTTCCCCCAGAGAAAAATAACAAACAGGTTGTGTGTGTGTGTGTGTGTGTGTGTGTGTGTGTGTGTGTGAGAGAGAGAGAGAGAGAGAGAGAGAGAGAGAGAGAGAGAGTTATTTCAAGGAACTGGATCACTTGCTAATGGAGGTTCTCAATTATAAAACCACAGATCAGACTCAGAGGAGCATGCTGGGAACCCAGAGAAGAATTGATGCTGAAGGGCATCCAAAACCTCTCAGGTTTAACACAAAGTGAAAAGAGAGTGCTGCAACTAAAGCCCCAATGTTTTCCTTCATTTCTGTTTTGTTGAAGTTGTTACGTTGTGTTTCTGCAGCCCTGAAATTCTGTGGTCACAGTAGCAAGAGTTTCAATGGGGACAGAACTCAGTGGAGTAAAAGTTCTGCTGGAGGAGAAGCTATCTATTTATTTTGTGGAGTTGCACCTCCCATGGGTGGAACTGAATGAAGTACATTAATATTTGATCTCTATCCATCTGTCTTTATACCTCTTCCCCTGCCCATTCAGAATAAGTGCAATAGAGGAACTGCTTCACACCACTGCTAATTAAAGCCTCAAATTACTACTCAGAGTCGACCAGAATCATTACAGAATCTGAGAACCAGATATGACCAGAATGATAAAACAGAAATAAGAGGTTACATGTGTGTAAACATGATCCTAAGCAGCACAGCAAACATCTTGAAAGCAGAACAGCTTTCAAGACCCAGACTGACTTCTGGCTGGGATAGCATGGAATAAAGCTACAAAAACCAAATTTTGAAATAATGTTACCACCACAGTAAACAAGAGGTGGGTAGGAAACTGAAGCTTGATGTTAGCCAGGCTAATTAATACCTAAGGAAAAGGTATTAGCAGTCTCTATGGGAATTGAACAAAACTCAGTCCTACATTGTAACATTAATATTTATGGTCATCTTATGATATAACATTGCAAAACAATTAGGATATGATTTTAAATTACCAAGTTTATAGAGGACATTATTTTCAGTTAACAAACAAAAAGATAATTAGATAATTTAAAAATCACAATGATAAGAAAAACAGACATTGGATAACTTATAAAAATATAAAATAGTGCCGGGTATGGTGGCCCACGCCTTTAATCCTAGCACTTGGGAGGCAGAGGCAGGCAGTTCTTTGTGAGTCCAAGGCCAGCCTAGTCTACAGAGTGAGTTCCAGGACAGCTGGGGCTATAAGGGGACCCTGCCGTTAAAAAAGACAATTATATATATATGTATATATATGAATATATATGTATATATATGTATATATATACATATATATATTAGTAATGAATACTATGATGAAAACTTCAAAACATTTATAAAATATTTAATAGCATAGCATTTCAGTAAAGAAATAAATACTGATTTCAAGTATGATGGTGACAGGACAGCTGAAAAGTGAAGAGAACTTCTAGAAGTTAACTCAGCAAAAAGGACCAGCAGCCCAGAGCTTTAGACATACAGCTCCCTGGAGAGGGAGGCAGGAGCCTCATGGAAGGAGTTCAAAGTCGGGGGAGGAAGGGTGAAAATGATGTAAACACAGTATTCTTGTATGGAATTCTAAAAAAATAAAATAAAATTTTAAGTTAAAAACATAAGTCAAGGGCTGGAGATATGGCCTAGTGGTTAAGAGCGCTGACTGCTCTTGCAGAGGACCCGGGTTCAATCCCCAGCACCCACATGGAGGCTGAGAACCTTCTTTAGCTCCAGTTCCAGGGGAATCTGATGCCCTCTTCTGACCTCCACGGCATTGCACAACACGGGTGCACAAACCTGCATGCAGACAGTACATTCATACATATAAAAATAAATAAATAAATATATTTTTAAAAAAAAAACATAAGTCAAGTAATGTTGGTAAGAAATGATTAGCTGTCCTAACCATAAACAAGCCATCAGCTCAGATCTAACTCCTGCAGCTTATGAAGTCAGCCATGGAGAGACGGTCCATCCTGTTCCTGCCTATGTCTCAGGGTGTGACCATTTGAATCTTAAAATGGAAAATGATGTTTAAAACTGAACTACCCTGATCCATAAGAACATGAACCAATGTATTTTAAGGATGACCGAAATCAACCTGCTACAGATCCAGGGTGAGACAGACCAAAGAAGCAGCCCTGGAGAGTGAAGGGCTGGACACTGGCAAGGGGGAAAGTGCAGGTGACAGAAGGTACAGGCAGTGGAATGCACAACAAAACAGTGAATTGCACAAAACCCCAGGGTATAAACACTAAAGAGTTTCAAAGAAGTTGGGAGAACTGCCTGGCTCAGTCTGCAAAGCCAAGTGGCCAGCAAAAGCCCCTCATATGTAAATTTGAAAGGAAGCATCTGAAAGGCAGCTCTGGTGATATCTGACACCACCATGCAGGCTGAGCACCAGCCTAGACTGTAGGAGTGACAAGAGTCTCCTAATTGAAATGACCACCTCAGTGCATCTGCCTGAAACACTCCAAGATTAGAGGATCCACAAAGAAGTCACTACAATCCTTTCTCTGCACATTCTTTCCCCTCTTTTCTATTGACTATACTTTTAGTATTTGTATTAGTCAGGGGTCTCTAAAGAAACAGAATCAATAGAACAAATATATACAGATTTATTGATTTGCTCACGGGATAGAGTCCGAGTAGTCCAACAATAGCTGCGCTGCTCCGGGAAAGCCCAGATGGATTCTGGGAGATCTGCCCATCTTCAGTCTAAGCTGGAATCCAAAGAGTTGATCACAGCAGCAAGACGAACTCACCAGTGAGAGAGAAGGCAAGCAGCAAAAAGGGAGGAGCTCTCTTCTGCCATGGCCTTTTATACCTGCTGCCATCAGAAGGTAATGCTCACATTTAGGGTGGGTCATCTGGCTTGAGACAATCCAATCTGAAGATCTCTTTCTCATATTTGTTCATCCCAAATCCAGTCAAGCTGACACCCAGGATTAACAGGATTAATCATCACAGTATTCATGTTTTGAGTTTTTATTTTTAAAGATTTATTTTATTTTTATATTTTATGTATCACTTTTAATTTATGTGTATTCCTGAATGTATGCATGTGCACCCATGTCATGCAATGCCCATGGAGGTCAAAAGAACACATCATTTCCCCTAGAACTAGAGTTACAGATGTTCACTAGCCACCTTGTAGGTGCTGGAAACCAAACCTGAGTCCTCTGTAAGAGCAGAGAGTGCTTTTGACCACTGACCAGCTCTCCAGCCCTGGCTTTAACTATTTAAAGATTAAATGTGTTTTCACATCTTTTGAGGTTTTGTGCTGTAGCTGTAACAAGAGTTTATTTTTCTCATCTCATAGGTACCAGCACCAAGCCAACACAGAATGATCACACAGAAGGCCCTCAGATAAAATAGAAAGGGATATTCCAAACAGCAATAAGAAAATAGTAATACAGAAATACAAGAAACAAGTACCAGGCAGCAGGATTCTTCCAAAGAGCCTAATTCCCCAAAGAGCAAATTCAAAGACACTGAAATAAAGAAGATACCAAATGAAGATGCCCAAAGTTTATTAGTAAAAGTGATCAGTCACTTCAAAGAAAATATAAACAGCAGAAGGAAATCAGTTCAGGAATTAGGGAACAAAGAGGGGCAGAGATGAGAATATCACCACATGGTTGGGAAAAGCAACCAGGAAACTAAGATTTAGGAAAAAATAGAAGTGTTGGAAATGAACAAATAAACTAAAAATACAGTGGAAGGCATAACCAAGACTAACTGGAAGAAAGAGCATGAGAGTGGGGCACAAGATAGAGGAAACACCACATTCAGATGCAGTACAGAAAATATAAGCATGGGCCCAGCTTCCAGATCTGTGTGTGAACAAGAAAGAAGACCTGAGATTCACATGATAGAAGGATATGCCATCAAAATTAAAGTCATAGAGAAATTTCTCAATGAAATGATGGCAGGAAGCTTCCCAAATCCGGGGAAACAGCAATCCAAATACAAGAGGAATTTAAACCCCAAAGAGACATAATCAAAAAAGAGTACAGCTTCTTTCTATAGCAAACTACGGATGCCAATGCACAAAATAAAGAAAGCAATATTAAAAACTATAGAAGAAAACATCAGCTGTATATCAGGATAAAATCAGAATGGTCAACAGAAGCCCAAAACATCAGGAAAGCAGGGAATGCTGCATTCCATGCCCTGAAAATAAGTTATAGGCAACTATGGTTGCTATAACCAACAGAACAAAGGTTATTTTTCAGTTTGATTTTATTTTTATCTTCCTGCATATTTTTTCTGTGTTTATGTACACATGCATGTGGGTATATGTGGAGACCAAAAGAGAATGTTGGATCCACATTACCTGGAGTTAGAGGTGGCTGTGATCTACCATGTGGGTGCTGGGAACTAAACTCTATCCTCTACAAGAGCAGCAAGTACTCTTTTTTTTAATTTTTTTTTTTTTAATTTTATTTCTGTATGTGTATGAATGTAGTGTCTGCATGCAAGTTTGTGCACCCATGTCGTGCAATGCCGCGGAGGTCAGAAGAGGGTGTCAGATTCCCCTGGAACTGGAGTTCTCCTGGAATTGGAGTTTCAGACGGTTCTCAGCCGCCATGTGGGTGCTGGGGATCGAACCCGGGTCCTCTGCAAGAGCGGTCGGCGCTCTTAACCGCTAGGCCATCTCTCCAGCCCAAGAGCAGCAAGTACTCTTAACTGCTGGGCCATCTCTGCAACCCCGATGGTTAAATTGTTTCTTTAATTTTTATCTCTTTTGTATTTTCTCTCATTTTTTGGCTCTAGTTAAAACTTTCATCACTATACTGAATGAGAGAAGAGAGAGTTGGCATCTTTGTCTTGTAAAAAAAAATTAGAGGAAATGCTTTAAGTTCACCCCAATGAGTAGAATTTTGAGCATTTGTGTTATGCAAACTTTATTATTTTTTATATGTGCTATGTAGCCTTTAGGTATGCTCTGTCTATTCCTATTTTCTTCAAGACTTTTAACAAGAAGTCACGTTGAACTTCAGCAAATGCCTTTTCTGCATCTAGAGTGATGATTATGTGATTTCAGTCACTAGCTATTAATAGTATATTGCATGCATTGATTTGCACATTCTGATGATTGCTCTTAATGTCAGTGTGTCACAACTTAGAATCACCTGAGCAGGGATCCTCCTCAACTCAACTGTAGAATTGTCTTAATTGCCTAATTGATGTATGAAGACCAATCCCAAATGTCAGGGGCCACTCTGGTAGCATCCCAGACATATGTATGAAGGCCACAGAAGAAGGAAGATTATTTACTGTTCCCTGTCACTACTGAGTCCATTTACTTTGCTTCTGATTCCTTTTCTGACCTTGGAATTAGCTGTTCCAGGCTTCCCATATGGACCAAAGACCATGAGCTCTTTGGGAGCCTTCTGGGTATTTAGGACTGGTTAGAACTACGGAGGCACCCAGTTTGGTGTAGCAAGCAGCTACCAAGTTCCCAACCTCTCCAGTGTGAGACAGCTATTGTTGGACTATTTTGACTACACTTTGAAAGTCAATTAAATAAATCATTTTTATTAATTCTTTGAGATTTCAGACAATATATTTTGATCATATTTACTCCACCTTCCCCCAACTTCTCCTCACATCTGCCCTCCTTCTCTATACACCCAACTTTGTGTCTTGATTTCTTTAAGCCCATCAAATCCAGTTCTGCTGCTCATATACTTTAGGGCATCCACTGGCATATAAGTGACCTACTGGGGGCCATGCCCTCAATGAAAACTGTCTCTCCCAGCAGCAATTTCTCCTCAGCTAAGAGTGGAACTTTTTGCCCACCTCCCCACTCCATGCTGTGATTTTTGTCTGGCTTGTGCTTGTTCAGGTCTTGTGAATGTTGTGGCAACCAGAGCGAGTTCATAAGTGCCACTGTCCTGTTGTGTCCAGGAAATGCTCTTTCCTTGTAAACATCCATCACTTCTGACTCTTACCATCTTCCCACCTCTGTTCTGTGATGATTGAACCTTGGGAGGAGTGGATGTGATGTTGCTGTCCCATTTAGAATTGTTCATTCTGCAGTATCTTATTCTTTGCACCTGACCAGTTGTGAGTCTCTTTCAAGAAACTTCTGTGGTTAGAGTTGAGCAATGCAGTAATATAGGAGTATTCTAATAAGTCATTAGGAGTCAACTGAATATGTCCATTTATCAGAATAATAGTAGATCCTCCCCTATGACATACAACTTGCCCAGCCACAGGTTCTTGGTCCTGGTAACAGTGCTATTCATAGGTTAGGTCTTGTGGAGCAGGCCTTAAATCTCATCAATGCACACATGCACCACTGTGCATGTCTTGACTGGCAGGTCATTATTGTAGCTTAAAGCATTCATAGCTGGGTAAGAATAATCATGACTTCCTTCCTTTTGTAGCATGGACAGCACCTCCAGCATTCTGAGAGCTAGCCAGTAGGGATGAAGCTTCCAGGTCAGTACTAGCTTAATTTCTTTGTGTCCTATGATTCAAGTATGTGTCTTTAGCAATAGGGTCTTACCTTCAACTTATGGAGAGTAACCAAGAAGATTAGCAATCACCTGTTAGTGTTTAGAGATCTGTGGGACCCCAGTGGACAGCAACTCCAAGATGTAAAACATTTCTGACACTGGGCTTCTTATATCTTAGCCTGTGATGTCAAGTAGTGGCATCATTACTCCATTATAATGTAACTCCATTTTAACTATTTTTATATATGCATATATTCTAGAGTTCTTCTACAGTAGTATATCTCCATTCAAAAGGCATATATATATATATATATATATNATATATATATATATATATATATATATATATATATATATATCTTAACCACTAGGCTATCTCTCCAGCCCATAGGGCTGGTTAAGAGGGCTGACTGCTCTTGCAGAGGACCCAGGTTTGATCCCCACACCCACATGGTGGTTGAGAACTGTCTTTAACTCCAGTTCCAGAAGAATCCGAAGCCCTCTTCTGACCTACATGGCATTGCACGACATGGGTGCACAAACCTACATGCAGACAGTACACTCATACACACAATAAATAAATAAATAAATAAATATAAAAATTTAAAAACCAAAAATCAAAAGGCATATATATATATAGTGAGAAAGAAATATATTATTAATATGATCTTTAATTCAGATTGAAAACATTTTTTTGTTTTTTTGAGACAGGGTCTCCCTGTAGCCTCAGCTGGCCTGGAACTCACTATGTAGACCAGGCTTACCTTAAACTCACAGAGATCTACCTGCCTCTGCGTCCCAAGTGCTTGGATTAAAGGCATGTGCCACCAGGCCCAGCCCAAGATTGAAAACATTTTATAGAGAATTTTTTGCATCTATGTTCATCAGGGAAATTTGTCTATAGCATTTATTTGTTAATAAAATATAACATTAGTTACTTTAATACTTATATAAAATCCATACTTTTCTGATTTCCATTGTTATATAACTAAAAATTTTATGCCTTCTCAAGAATCCGATTTTACTTTCTAAAACTTCATATCATTGTTTTCTAACTTTTTAGAAAAAGTTTTCCTAAACTTAATAATATGGTAAAAAAAACAACTATGTAAACTTATTCTTAGAAAACCACATTTGGATTTTCCATCATTTGGATAGAGTAAGGAAAATGAATTTAAAGACAATAGCTGTCTCTTCAACTTGAAGGTATTGAATTTGACCCAAACAGCACATGAAAAAACTAAAATTAATTACCAGAGATGAAACATCACTTCATCATAATTATATTTCTGTATCAAAATCAATAAACTAAATGTAACCTAGTGGTGAAGATATTTTATTAAGGAGAACCTAAAAAGCTGAGCATAATGCACACATTTGTAATCCCAGCACTCTCAAAGGTATGGCGGGTAGATATCAGTGAAACTGAGGCCAGCCTTGTCTACATAAGGAGTTCCAGGCCAGCTAGGGCTATAGGGAAATCTTGTCTCAAAAAAATAAATAAATAAAAAAGAAGAACCTAAAAAGAAATAAAAATCAAAAGCATTACTTATGAAGAAAGATTTAAAAATATGATGAGGGGCTGGAGAGATGATTTAGTAGTTAAGAGCACCAGCTGCTCTTGCAGAGTACCTGTGTTTGATTCCCAGCATCCACATGGTAGCTAACAACTGTCTGTAACTCCAGTTCCAAAAGAATTATTCCCTCTTCTGACCACCACAGACAATGCAAATCATGAGTGCACATAAACACATGCAAGCAGTACATTTATCCATGTAAAAAATAAAAATATGATGAACATCTAACAATGTTTTTCCACATATTTTAAATGTGTGTGTGTGTGTGTGTGTGTGTGTGTGTGTGTATTTATGTTTGTGTCATGGCTAGTGGAGGCCAAAGGACACCTTGCCAGGGTCAGTTCTCTCCTTCCACCTTTGGGTCCCTGGGATCAAACTCAGGTCATCAAGCTTGGTGGCAAACACCTTTAACTGTTGAACCATATAACTGCCCCCCCTAATTATTTTACATTTAGAAAATTTCACACTAAGTGATAAAGTCTATCAAGCTTGTATGACATTATAGGAGTGCCATCTTTGGGTAAGTTTTCAAAAATGGAAAAGACAAAAAGGAATCTAAAAGGAATAACTGTCAAGAGAGCAACAAAGCTCAGTGATATGTACACTTAGCAGTGAAGGGCCAGGTCTTCACTCCCTGTAATATACCTAGAAACAGCTAAGTGGTAAAAAGCTAATTTCTATTGTACCATTATTGGCCAAAGATTGTAATATGGAACGTGATTCACAGAGGAACACCACATAATGATGGTCGAATTAGGAGTCCTTTATTAATAGCCTGTGGTCAGAGAGGGGGCTAATAGCTCAAAGAACTTTGGACCCCAAGGAAAAGCAGTGCTGGGTTTATAAAGCTTAAAACCACAATTACATCATGCCAGGGGCAAAGCCAATAACCATAATTACATCAAATCACATAGTGACATCAAACCAGGGGCAGATCAGTATAGAAAGAGGTTTATATTTGACAAAAAGTTGAGACAAGGGAAAAATGAAGTTTCCCAGAATGCAGAAACAATGAGCTCCATGGAGACGCAGGTGTAGCTGGGAAGGAGGATGTACAACCTGGACATGCTACCTGGCTATTTGTAAGTTTCCCAGCATTGTAGAAACCATGCACTCCCTGAAACTACCTGCATGAGATGTTCTGCCTAACTGGCTGCAGTGGGAATGGCTGGGCAAAATCTCAGGGTAAAGCAAAAGTCAGGTAGAGCAAAATGGAGTTAGTTTTGCCGTTTCACAGATAAGCAGATCACGTATCATAAGACAGAACTGGTGACTGTCACTTTCTCCCTATGTTCTTCACGGCTTCTTTGATGTCCTTGTTCCTCAGTGTGTAAATGACAGGGTTCAACATAGGGGTGACAACACTGTACAGCACTGAGATCAGTCTGTCTTTCTCCAAAGAGTAAGAGGAGATGGGCCGCACATATGTGAAGATGGCACTGCCGTAATACAGAAGGACGATGAGCAGGTGCGAGGCACACGTAGAAAAGGCCTTCTGCCTGCCCTCTGAAGAGCGGATCCTCAGGATGGTGGAAATGATGTAGAGGTAGGAAAGGAAGATGCACAGGAAAGGAGTCCACCCGATGAAGACCCCAATGGACAGCAAAGCCAGTTCATTGATGGAAGTGTCCCCACAAGACAAGATCAGCAAGGGGGGGATGTCACAGAAGAAGTAATTGATATGATTGTTGCCACAGAAGGGCAGGCGGAAGGTCAGAACTGTGTGCACCACTGAGTTGATGAACCCGCCCATCCAGCATGAGGCTGCCAACTGGCTGCACAGTGCCTGGTTCATGATGACCGAATACCTTAGGGGCTTACAGATGGCGATGTAGCGGTCATATGCCATTGCTGCCAGGAGGAGACATTCTGATCCTACAAAGAAAATGAATGCAAAGAGCTGGGCCACACAGCCACCATAGGAAATGCTTTTCTTCACTGAAAGAAGATGCACCATCATCTGGGGGACATTGGTGGTGGTATAACAGATGTCAAGAAAGGCCAAGTTCCCTAGGAAATAATACATGGGGGTATGTAGGTGTGAATCAGCCATAGTCACAAAGATGATGAAGATGTTCCCTCCTAGAGTGCACACATAAGTCAGAAGGAAGATGGCAAAGAGCAAAGGCTGTAGTTCACTCAGGCTGGAGAACCCCAGGATGACAAATTCAGATGGAGCCGTTTGATTCTTTGCACCCATGATGTCAGCTGGTTCCCCTTCGTGAGTTTGGCAGACAGAAGCATAGATTCCAGGAACAATATGCCCAAGTAGCAGTGGACTGCAGGTCAGGAAAACAAGCATTAGTCCTGATAATGTCACCAGCATCAACATTGGATACCAACCCAGGAAACCAGGGCTCCATGCCAGCCACAGCCTGTTCCTGCTAATCAAAAGATATATACACACTTCCAGTATCTCATCCAGGAATCTACTCCCTGTAGAACCATTTTTTTTTAATTTATTTTTGTATGTGTATGAGTGTACTGTCTGCATGTAGGTCTGTGCACCCGTGTCATGCAATGCCGCGGAGGTCAGAAGAGGGTGTCAGATTCCCCTGGAACTGGAGTTTTCCTGGAATTGGAGTTACAGACAGTTCTTAGCCGCCATGTGGGTGCTGGGGATCGAACCCGGGTCCTCTGCAAGAGCAGTCGGTGCTCTTAACCGCTAGGCTATCTCTCCAGCCCCAGAACCATTTTTTACTTAAAAAGAAATCACAAAATGACTCCATGCATTCTAGGAGTGCTCTACCAATAATAGTTTGGTAAGGGTCTCTTGCATTTTCTTGGTATGCAGACATCACATTACAGTTTACAGAATATCTGGGCTTCATGTATTATTTTACACCCATCTCTACTCTTCCTGTCCATTCTCAGATGCTGACACAAAATGCATACTTTTCTCAAAAAAGTTAATGTATTTGCAGAAGGACTTTGAGTCTGCATGTCACAGAGATACTTGCACACTTGTGCTGAGAGCTGTATTCTTCACAATAGCCAAGAACTTGAACCAGTGTGGTTATCCATCAAAAGATGAACAGATAAGCTACAGTACACATATGCAATGGAATTTTATATTAAGGTATCAGTTAGTGGTGTGAAAAGATTAATCCTGACTTGAACATAAATCAGGAAAACTTGTCTGATGTTAGGTGAAGCAGATAACTTCAGCTGCCAAAACATTATAAGTAACTACAAGCCAAACATGGTGACACACCCCTTTGGCCCCAACTTTTATAAACTTTGCAAAGATTCATCACAGTCTGTAAAATTCAAGAGCCGTTGGCTGATTCATGATCCCATTTCTGTTTAACAAACATTTGTAAGTGCTGTGTGGATGTTTCTGATCATCAAGCACTTTCTGCACAGCATCTAGGCTAATCTGTACACAAATCCCCTGGGGTACACAGCATTATCCCTCCCAGTTTCCAGAAGGAATCAGTCTCACCAAGTTTGGCAAAGTTATACAGCCAGCAGAAGAAAAGACAATTTTCTCTCTTCAAGAAAACACACTTATAATTGGCAGCTGACTTTTAGTTTGACTAGTGATAGCAGACTTCTCTTTTACAATTTTTTTTTTTTTTGTTTTTTAGTGCAATTTAGGCTCACACAATTGGAAGTTTTTTTTTTAATCCATTAATATTTTTTTCACAAAGTTTATTGATAGATACAAGTACACAAAATCAGGGCATGAACGTGATTTGACAGATTAAGTAGACTTAATTTCAATACTATAATAAGGGAACAGTTCAAATTCTCACCATTTGTTTCACACCCACAAAAACCACTTCAAGGGCATTAACGATCTCTCAAATCTGATCAGTTTTGTGCAAGTAAATCATTTTTCTTTTTAAAAAGACTGTGCACTTGCCCAGGCTCATGGATATTGAAATCTAGCACATAAAGCCCATTACTAGAGGTAGAAATACAGGCAGTATACTATTACGGCAACAATTCTGTAACAACCAAATGGATAGTCTAATATTACAACAACTCAAGTATTACTGAGCAAAGTGCATTTCTACAATGTTCAGTGTTTCTACTCAGTTTTCTAACTTTAAACAGCCTATGATAACTGGCAGCAGAGAAGGACCTTGCAATAGACTGCTTCTGCATGAGAACCTATGATGAAATTATTGCATGCTGTCAATATACTATCTAAACATTAAAGATATTCCTAAAATATTTGATGGTAGATTATGATTAAGACACTACATTACAAAAAACCTTATGCAGAAGGAAACCCTTACTGATGTGCTTCTGCTTTAAATATTGTTAGCTGGGAGAGGTGGTGCACGCCTTTAATCCTAGCACTCGGGAGGCAGAGGCAGGCAGATCTTTGTGAGTTCAAGGCCAGCCTGGTCTACACAGTGAGTTCCAGGACAGCTGGGGCTACAAGGAGATCCTGTCTCGAAAAAAACAAAAAAAAAAAAAAAA
>VZQC01011649.1:18330-115963 GCA_009823505.1 Rhizomys pruinosus | reverse complement strand
TTGCAAATTGGTTTTACATGAAGAATGCTTGTACTCACAAATTATCACTTATTGTTAAAAAAATGAAAACAAAACAAAACAAAACAAAAAAGCAGAGAAAGATGCAGAAAAGTTACGGCAGAATGCATGATCTGGGATGGGTAGGGGCGGGGTGGGGGGAAGGGAAGGGGATATATGCCTGAACTGAATTGGAAAATGATGTATGAAATACACAAAGCATCAATAAAAAATTTTCATTTCTCTTGTTACAAGAATAAATAAATTCTCTAATACAATGTTCATTCTACCAACAGAAGAAAAACCAAATCTTGTTCTCTGACTTACTTCCTTACCCCTTCCTTATAACTGCCCCCATCCTTCAAGATTTTAAAATATATTTTAAAAATACTTTTTTCTTATTTTATGAGAGTTTTGACTGCATGTATATAAGTTTTGACTGTACCCATATCATGCAATGCCCATGGAGGTCAGAAGACAGTGTTGGATACCCTGGAACTGGAGCTATAGATGGTTGTTACCCACCATGTGGGTGCTGGAAACTGAACTCAGGTTCTCTGCAAGAGCAGCCAGTGCTCTTAACTGCTGAGCCATCTCTCCAGCCCTTCTTTTAAAAATGTCTTAATATTTCTTTCCACTTCTGAGGAAGAATCAAGCCAATTCTCTAGGCTAACACATTCTGTTTAATTTACTCAGAAACATATTTTCATAATTTCCTGTTTACCAAGTATGGACATTTGTGCTAAAGAAGACAAGAAAGCATTTAACCATGCATTGGTATAATACACTATAGGTTATCATTCATGAAATAATTTTAGAATATCAAACAATACCCTAATCATTTCTTCAAAGGAGAATAGTAGATGGGGGTGGCCTTGTTTGGAGACTAGTTAGCAAAGTAAATTGGGTAAGCACATGTGAAAATCTCTCTATATAAATATAACAACACATGCAAAGACCCAAAGGTTGGAGGCAACATGAAACCCAGGCAGAGGCAAAGATGCTGGAGTTTAGGGAGCAAGGACAGGAGGTGTCTCTGGGCGGGATGGAATCACAGGGATCTGAGAGCATTTAGAAGATGTTCAGGGAGAGGAGATGACTGTATTATAGAAATTATGCATGTGTGGAGAATGGAATGAAGGGGTCAGAAACAGGTAAGAGGAGCCATTTGGATTCACTTTCAGTCATTCAGGAAAGAGCAGTGGAACTTCACACTAGAGTGGGAGAGCTGGCTTGGAAAGAAATAGTGAGGAGACATTAGGCAGTGTAAACTTTAAAATTCATAATGAGGAACAATGACAAATTAAGTGCAATATCTGACATTAAAGTATACAAAAAGAAAGCCAAGGTAATGGTGTATGTCTTTAATTAGAGGGCAAATTTTTCTGAGATTGAGTCCAGCCTGGTCTACAGAGTGAGTTCCCGCCCTCTCTCCAAAAAAAGAAAGGAAGGAAGGAAGGAAGGAAGGAAGGAAGGAAGGAAGGAAGGAAGGAAGGAAGGAGAAAGAAAAGAATCACCATCATCAACAACAAGGACAAAAAGATCAACCATGCAACAAGCCTCAAGGTATCCTGTCCTGACACACACACAAAGCAAAAATGTAAACATAAAATAGATACGCCATATTCAAAAGCTAAATAAATTACAGGATTAAATAATTTGCTGAAAATCACACTGGTAAAAAGGGCAGTATTGAGGAGTGTTTCAGTTTGTGGCCATAATGAGTACTTTGGAATCCTGGCTTAACAAGTGTTCTGTGGAGTCTCTCATGAAACAGCCAGGAAGCAGTCCAGTCATGGGGTAAATCATAGCTTAGTTGTGGCCACATTAAAATGGAGGCATCTTTGAGATATCAAAGAAAGATCTAAAAATAAGTCATTACTTACACCTCAGAAGAAATGTATGTGCCAGAGAATAATTTGCGACATGTCAGCACACATGTAGATGGGAGAGGATGGAAGAAATAAGAGACCACGAAGCTGACTATTTTAAAGGACTCAATAATTAATTTGCAACATGGGTTAACAAAACCAGAAATCTGTGAAGGAACAAAATGACAGAATGAAGAAACCCACGAAAGCACAGCAATGAAGTTCAAGTATAAAGCCCAGTGCAAAGGAGCTGTTTGTGGACAGGAGAGGCTCCAGTTACCTAGCTGGACTGTTTCCGTGAGGACCTTCTCATGCTGAGGGCTGTCATTCTCATCAATAGTCCTTATGAGATGACAGCAGAGAGCCTCCTGGTTCCCACTTGAGATTCTAATCAAGCGTGGAGTATTTACTTTATGCTGCCCTGCCCCTAGTAGAGGGTTCTCTGGACCCTGCCATGCTGGACACAGCAGAACCTCTGTTTACATGCCACCTTTCTCTTTGATTATAAAAGATGTCTCTCTCATCCTGGAAATATGGGGGGTTGTTTCAGTCTCAAATATAAAAATTAATTAAAAATTTATTTTCCTGGCTTTTATCGTGTTTTGGCCACAAATATTTACAGGTTGCATACATCTTCTTACCTGTTCTACTGGAAGGATAATAGTGTTGACATATTTAGTAATGACTCACTCCTATTGGAATGTTACTACAGCAACATTCCTAAAATGAAGGAAATGTGTTTCTCTCCTTTATATGATCAGAGTCCTGAAGAATTTAGGAAAAGCATCATAGCAAGCACACCATTATTCTCATGCAAACTGGAGAAGACCTAAGAAATTTAAACTTCATAAAGAATTACTAAAAAGATCATACAGTTAACAAATTTGCACTGAAACTAGAGGAGACATCTCTATTTCCAAATGCAGAAGGAAATCCTGCAAGTGGTCCCAAGTAATTGTGCATAAGCCACAGTGGGCTCTTGTGGTAAACTGGCTCAACACCAAACACCCTGTGCAGAATAATTCACCTTAGAACAGTGTTCCACTCAGAGGTTCAGGAAAATGTGTTCTTCACCCTCTTGCAAAACTAGGAAGTGATATAACACAAGAGGGAAAGAAGAGTTTTCAGACACCTCATCATAGTGAGAACTCAAAAATGGCTTCTCAGTATCTGCAAGGAAAGTTCTCCAAAAGTTTCATGAGAAATGTGCCGGCTAGCCACTCTGACAAGTGACTTTCAAAACGGGTCCCAGTGCCTCTTTTTGAAGTGTCCTAGCCGGGAGTGGTGGCACATGCCTTTAATCACAGCACTCAGGAGGCGGAGGCGGGCAGATCCCTGTGAGTTCAAGGCCAGCCTGGTCTACATAGTGAGCTCCAGGCCAGCTGGGACTAAAGGGAGACCCTGCCTTGAAAAGACCAAAATTAATTTAATTAATTAATTAATTTATTTATTTATTTATTTAAAAAAATGAAGTGTCCTAAAAAAGTTAGCTTTAGAAATAGAGGAAATAGCTATCTGTGAGTTCAAGGCCAGCCTGGTCTACAGCGTAAGCTCCAGGCCAGCTGGGACTAAAAAGGGAGACTCTGTCTCAAAAATACCAAAAAAAGGAAAGAAATAGAGGAAATAACTTCTCTTCTGAGTTTGTGGAAATATCTCAGTGACAGAGCACAGGACAGTGGGAGTGATTCCCAACAATGAAAAAACTATATTAACACCTTACAACTGAAATGACAGCAAACATATAAAACTGCCATGTAAAACCTCAATAAATAAGAGGAACATGCAACAATATTGGGAAGCTCCTGTGAAAAGCCACACAGTATCTTCCTGACCTCTGCAATCCAGTGACCATTTAGTCTCCTCTCTTGTTTATAGAGTAACAACTGTCCCCTACTGAAGAAGGAATCAGTGATCTACCCAAAGTGAGGAGTCAGCCTAGTTTGGATGCACTCAACCCACTTCAGACTCTCACCACATGGGCAGGATGCTTGAATTCTGCTCTTGGAGCCCTCAGGTACTTACACCTTCCTCTTGAAATACTCAGTCCTTCATCCAAAGATTAAGGCAGAAAAGAGTAACTAAAAGTAACAGTGCTTTAGCTAAGCCCAAAAAAGTCACTTACTCACTCAGCTGTGATTAAAAAAAAAATGTAAGCAGGTGTTACTGTGCAAACTGAAGAGTAAAAGTTGGTACAGAGCTGCTTTTATAAACACAGGAGATGGAGATGTGCATAGCACGACCCTGGAGAGTCTGTTGGCAGCAGTCCTCAGTGAATCTTGCCAATACCTGCCTCAGTCCCTGCAGGCCAGGGCATGGGACAAGACCCTCAAGACACAGAAGACCCCACATCCCATGGAGAAACACCTGTGGAGGCACAGAGCACAGAGGTCCTAACCTCATGACTCCTGCCCAGGCCCCCCTGGACATACGTCTCCTCTACCAACTATGCTGTTATCCTAAGCTCTGCCTCTATAAATTCACTATGGGACCAAATGACTCCAGGTAGACCACCACCCCTTGGCCACACTTGAGCAATGAGAGCCTACAGCCTTTCTCCATCGTCAGAGCAAACAGAGTTCTGTGATTTCTTGATTCATTGCAAAAGCAAACCAAATCAGTCTTTGAATTCCAAAATTCAACAGCTAGCAGTCAAGCTCTCTGTTTCCTTTTTCTCTTTAAACTTAAGCCAACTGGAAGCACCATTTCCTTCTGAAGATGGGAGAAGCTTACAGAATGCCCTAGTTCTCAACCAAGAAATAGTAATTAGCCAGCAAATTTGTCTCCTAAATATCCACCACTTTATGGTTAATTATACATTACAGTGACCTGGAGCCCTGATTTTGGATAAATTTACTGCTTACAGGTTTTAGCAAGAAATTTTAAGATCTCGCAAGAAGGAAAACTACTGATGTGAGTTGCTAAATATACTTTTTATTTTTTACTGAATTTTTGTGTATTTCATACATAACTTCACAGTCTCAATTGCCCTTATACCCCCATTCTCCATTGACACCCTGCTACATCCCCCCTAGGTTTCATACATTCTGTCACTTGTGTTAGGGTTTATTGTGACAAACCTCCTCTGCCATTCCTCAGTGCCAGTTCATCCTCTGAGCTCTAGTCAGTCTATCCTGAGTCACTCTCTTTAAGAAGACCAGTTTTTCCTCATAATCAGCAGCCAATATTTCTTCAGCTAAAAATGGATTCTGCTACTCAATTCTTCAGGTCCATGCTGGGTTTTTATCTGGTTGAGCTTGCAGAGGTCTTACACATTCTGACACTCAGTGGTCACACTCATGGGCTGTGCTCTGTTCATGAGTTCTTCAATGGATGACAGAAACATTCTTATTTAAAAATCAACATGATTAATTCCCATGTTTCTTCTAGGTCTCTCTAACAATGTATCTATGAGCTATGAACTCTAGACAACACTATCAAAAACAATAACCACTAGCTATTGAATCTATGTAGGTACTTATATTTAAATTAATTCAATAATATCCAGCTATTTATCACAAAGGCCATATTCGAGGTGCTTATAGGTCATGTGTAACTACTGCCCTGGACCATGCAAATTTAGAGAAATTTCATCATTAAAGAATGTTCTTCTGAGCAGCATTGCTGTGACTGACAGGAAGTTTATGCCCTTCAAAGTGCCCATGTTGAAACCTAAGCACAAGTGAGATAGTGTTAGAAGTGGGGACTTGGGTGATTAGGTCACAGGATGGAGCTCTTATAAGAACACTAATCACATCCATGAGGAAACTAACTGGTCCCCTATCTGTCACATGAGGACACAGTGATATCTGTAAGGGAGGAGGGCCTCACCTGTGGGGACACTGCCAAGATTTATGGCGGGACGACCCATGTAGAAAATACATGCAGGAAAGCACACCACGTGTACGCATGTTGAGGTTCAAATGCAGAGAGAGATTTTATTCCAACACGTCTGTTTAAATATCCATCATGACTCAATTCTCAGGGCCAAATCCTAAATCTTTCCATCACTACACCCAACCCCATGGGTGTGGCCAAGGAGGTCCCATTGGTTTAGAATGCTACCCATCTTAACTAAGTTTTCCCACATTTCACCCTTTTAATTTTTTTTTTAATTTTTCTGAGAGGCAGGGGAGCCCATGGGCAAGGCTAACAACCCAAAGAAACCTGAGTTTTGAATAGCCAGCTGCTCAAGCCTGTTTTGAGTGCTAGGCAGTGGGGGGCAGGTCAGACCTGAAACTTTATTTTCACACTAAGGCCAATTAATATCCAAAAATCCCAACCATGAAGTAAGCTGATTGTCAAGCATAAGCAATAAATGTAAGTAACATTCATGTAAAACCAATTAGCAAGTATCTATGTCCAAATTTTGAACAACCCAAGGTTCCCATAGTCCAGTTGGAGAAGCTTATATGCGCAAGCATGTTGATAAAATAAGAGTCCAGTCTAAGTTTCTGTCGTCTCATGATTCACCCCAATCTCTCTGCAGCCCTTACACACCTCTTCTTCTGCAATTTGTTCCCTAGGCTTTGGGAAAGGGGCACAAGTGGGTGAGAAGCAAAACAGTCTATTTTCTCTGGAGATATCATTTTGGACTCTAGTCTGTTCAGGTTGTTTCCCTTCATGGGTTGACAGCTTATCCAGGGATACCTTTTTTTTTTTTTTAATTTATTTCTGTATGTGTATGAATGTACTGTCTGCATGCAAGTCTGTGCACCCATGTCGTGCAACACCGCGGAGGTCAGAAGAGGGTCTCGGATTCCCCTGGAACTGGAGTTCTCCTAGAATTGGAGCTTCAGATGGCCCTCGGCCGCCATGTGGGTGCTGGGGATCAAACCCGGGTCCTCTGTAAGAGCGGTCGGCGCTCTCAACCACTAGGCCATCTCTCCAGCCCCCAGGGATACCTTTTTAATCCTACTAACAAAGCACAAGCAATTAGATGTACAGGCATTTAAACAGTACTATTATGGCAAGCTAAGCTGTGAGCATAGACACAGATGCTTGGATGGTATGCTAATCCACAAACTGTGGTTTCTCTATAAAAGATGACAAGATCTTACTGTGGCTTATAACATCTCCTAACCACTAGAGGACATAAGCTTGTGGCATCAGCCATGAATTATTCCTCCAAGGAGAGAGCTAATAGCCAATTAGATTTGGGATATATATAGACACATGGCTGCCACTGTTGCACAGTATCTCCAGGCAGTTGAGGTGTAGCTGATACTGACAGAGAAGTCTTGCTTGACTCAAGGAGACCAATATTTTGCTTTACTGCATTAGTGGCCTTTGGTAATGCTCTCTGGCATTTCAGAGGCCAACTGCACATTAGCAAGTGATGTCTCAAAACATTTTTTCATTCTTACACCAGGTCTTCGACAACAGGGACTTACTGCCTTCCTCCTTGCAGATATCCCACTTATAGGCTAAAGCTTTTATAATTTTGGGGGCTTGGATCCCCTAGCCAACATCTCCTTGGAAGAATAATCCATTGCTGACATCAGAGCTCTCCTGTATTAATATATTTTGCTTAATTACACAGCTTATAAAGACTTTACTATTATATTTGGCTCTAAATAGAGAATTATCCTTTCACAATTCCTATGTCTATCAGTCAATTAAAGAAGGTAGTTATATCCGTTTTATATGAAATCACCACTATAACAGTTGGCTCTACACTACAGTTAGGGAATGACTTCATTACCATCACATTTTTCTTTTTCCTATAAAAGGGAAAATGTAGGAAGTTTTCTCAGCATCTGGAAGGTAAACTTCATTAGGGCACATTATAAACAGTTATCCCAAATAAAATTCAGAGAGATGCTCAGTGTCTGTGACTCAGGCAATCTGAGGTTCCTTTTTCTTTAATGTTCAGATGGGTCAGCCTCTCTGCTGGCATTTCCTAGTCCATCCTGCACAGCCAAAAGTTGTATGTTTTCAGGCATTTAGGTTGGTGTTTTTACCTGTGGGAACATACAAATCTCCCATTGTTAGTTTCAAGACCTTGAAACTGAAAATTTATCAAAAGGTTTGGAATACAGAAGGAATATTATCCCACCTCCCTCTTTTTGTTTTTTAAATTTTTATGTTTTGACCTATAGATGCCTACGTTGTATTACACATACCCATAAACAGGAACCAAGGTGTAAGTTTTCATCAAATTCACTCAAATTGTTTATCATTGACTGTATGCTACTTATTTGGGGAGTGAACTTAAACTTAATTTCTTTAAATTGTCCTACAAGTAAAGGAAAAAAATGTTACAAGGTGATACTGTATAACACAGAAAAATATAGAGACCATTTGTGTGCCTTAACCCCAAAGTTATTGTTGGAAATTCAAAACAGATTACAAATAAAACAACTAACATTTTATATTTCTAATTAGTTCAAATGTATAACCATTTTCACCAAACCCTTCAACCAAATTTAACTAATCTAAACATTTTACTAAGTCTTAAAATATCCTATAGTATGTAGACAAATCTTGGACAAAGTTGAATACCTGCCAAATACATTTTACCTAATATACACTTTGTTCCTTAAAACTATATGACTAGACTATGACTTCAGAGAAATCAAGTCCATTAACTTATATGGTTTAATTTGTATTTCTGTATAAATCTCTACTGAAATACCTCTATATAAATATGTTATTTTTAAGTATACCATTTTAAACTTCAAACCTTACCAAGTGGATTTTAATAACTATCTTCCTCCAAGCTCTTGGCCTTCTCCAGGCTTGGCATGAAAACCTGCTTTAAAGATTTTTCAACATCTAACTCTTAATAAAATTTTCTTTTACAGTTCTTATGCCCATTAGTTAATTAAAGACTGGCTAGATATGCCCCATGAGAAGTTGTTACCATAATAACCATCTTGATTTTTTGGTTCATTTGTTTGTTTTTGTGGGAGCTTCAAGGAAGTTTCCTTTGTCATGAACAGGTGCAGAGCAGTCCTGCTAAGGGAAATGGGACACAGTGCCCACTTTGTGGACAGTGTGGGGAACTACCCCATTGTGTAGAGGTCAGTTGACCACTCCTGTGACCCAACTGGAGAGGTAACTTCCTACTCGGGTCCTTAGCCTGGGACAACAAGACACATTTCCCACTCTTGGCTGTAACTTTCCACCTGCCCAAGTCCAGGACAGGAATTTCACACCAGCTTCCCAGGTTGGTGGTCTGCAAAGGGAGCCTTTTCCCAAACCAACTCGTCACCCAAATGAAATGCAGGCCTCAACACCAGCTACCCACTGGTTATCTGAAGAAAATGCAGGCCTAGCCTGTATGGGTGCAAAAAATTTAAAAAGAAAAATGGTGGCCGCGAATTCCGCAATGATGTTAATTGGAATTCAATTTTTTTATTTTTAAATTTTTTAATTTTATACCTTTTATTTTTTGTTCCCAAATACCCAAAAACTTATTAACACTTTAATACAATGAAAACCTGGTTGCATCTTTGTTTTAGATGTTGAAAGAGTGTAACCAGTAGGTGGCAGTGTAGATCCATTATTTTAAAATTTTTAATAGATAACCCATAACCTTTGTTGAAATTGAATTATGTTTTGGCTGTTTAATATAAATTTGTGTCTTGAGAAGGAAGGGCCACGTTCCAACTCAGAGGCAATGTTTTTACTGGTATCATAGCTGTTAACATTAAGATGTACTTAGAACACAAGTACACACATCCATACACACGTGCGCGCGCACATACATACATACATAAGAAAGGTTTGTTAGGTTGACCTGTAAGAGAAGAAAGCCATATTGTTTGATGTCCAATGAAAAACATGAAATTTCTATAATTTGTTATAGGGTTATTTTTACATAATTAGAATAAATGTCCTAGTAATGCATGAAACCGCTGAGATCCATATGCCACCTCTTAGGCCCATTTCCAACCATTTGCCTTTAATAAACTATCTCTAAAGTTTACTCTTATTCTTTCCCTATCCTGTCTCTTTTGGTTAACTACTCCTAAGCTGTCCCTCTGCTAAGCCTAACTGTCCCTATGTTATTTACAAATCTAAAGATTGAGGATTCCCAAAAGTAGACAGTCCAAAGTTGTCTGTAGTCTTGGACCGATCCATCTTGTATTATTAAGGACTTTGGAAGAATAATAATTATTCATAATCACAACAATTATAATCATTATTAATTATTAATAATTATTAACCATTATTAGTCACAACAATCATTAATAATTATTATGAATAATAGTTGTCAATAATAATAGCCAACAACAATGAATAATTTACCATTAGACTGAATTTCTATCAATTATTAATAATTATATCTAATAACAATAACTTTAACTATTATAACAATTACTAACAATAATCAACAACAATCTATCATTAAACTGAATAATATGCATACCATAAACCCAATTAAAAATTGTTAACACTAAGGGGTATAAAACAAAATTTTTTATGAATTGAGTATATTTTTGTTTATAGTCAGTTAAATAGATTTAAACCTGTAGGATTATAATGAATTAAAAGCGGGGACTCGCATTCACTCACACACACACAGCTTGAAGATGGGCTTAAAGAAACATAAAAGAGCTGGGCGTGGTGGTGCACGCCTTTAATCCTAGCACTCCGGAGGCAGAAGCAGTCAGATCTTTGTGAGTTCAAGGCCAGCCTGGTCTACAGAGTGAGTTCCAGGACAGCCAGGGATGCAGGGAAACCCTGTCTCGAAAAGACAAAAAAAAAAAAAAAAAAAAAAAAAAAAAAAAAAAAAAAAAAAAAAAAAAAAACCAACTAAAAATAAAAAGATAAACATAAAACAGTTTTATTCAAAAAATTTCTCATTGAAATTGAACCAAAATATCAATTCATGATGTTAAAGAGACTTTTACCAATGGTCCTTAAAAAAAGACAATTTATCGGTGCAAGTTTGTTTTGTTAGAACTCCAAGGCCTGTAAATTCTGCTAGAAATCCATCTATTTTGTTTCCAAAATGCTGAAATCAAAAGAATGTTACCTAAAATCAAAATTTATAGGGCATGATTTAGATGCCATATGCTCAGTCCAGCAGCTGGTATGCATGCACAGCAGGGAGACTGATGGTGCTAGAGCTCAAACAACACTTCAAGTTAAACATGATGAGATGGATTTGAATTACTGTTAGCTAAATCCCAACCTTAGATCTACAAATAGCCGGCAGGTTTTAGGTAAGAAGAGTTAGAATTAGAAAAAAAAAAAAATAAGAAGAAGACAAGAAAGCTACACACTTTTATCCAAAAACAGATTTTGTATACAAAATTTAAGAGAAAAATGGCCAAGGCTTGAAATTATCTGGAAGAGGCTGCTCTTGGAGGAGGGCAGGTCCATGAAAGGCCTTAATTTGCAACAGAAAGAAGTGTGCTCAGGTGGAGGAGAGCTACCAGGAGAAAATTTACATATGAACAAGTTAAGATAGGAACTGAACTTGAGGAGCTGGTTCCTCACAGCAGGAGTCTTTCTTTGGGGGGTGGAATTTAAAACCAGAAAGTTTTTCAGACCTGTAGAATTATGAAAAATTGTTTTAAGGCCAAGCATAACTGCTAAGGCTTAAGATTAAATTCAGCCTTGAGGTCACTGGCTTTTATTGCCTGCAGGAGTGACCATGCCAGGAGGCACATGCCTGGAAGGCATTGGGTGCTCCCTCTGAACCAAATCAGAGCCAGGCTGCTCTCCTCCACAGGTACAAAGCCACATGCCCTCAGACCACTGTCCCATCCACCGAAACCAGCAGGAAAGACGGCTCCACCACAACAGATAGATATCAGGAGAGAGAGAACAAAGAGAAGAAAAAAGAAAGATTTAGGGGTATGCATACCTAAGTTGCCAAGGTTTCCTTCTGCCCCACATTCGGTCACCAATTGTGGGGACACCACTGAGATTTGTGGCGGGGGCCCACTTAATCCTGGGATGACCCATGTGGAAAATACACACGGGAAAGCACACCACGTGTACGCATGTTGAGGTTCAAATGCAAAGAGAGATTTTATTCCAACATGTCTGCTTAAATATCCATCATGACTCAATTCTCAGGGCCAAATCCTAAATCTTTTCATCACTATACCCCACCCCATGGGTGTGGCCAAGGAGGTCCCATTGGTTTAGAATGCTACCCATCTTAACTAAGTTTTCCCACATCACCACAGGACTTATCCAGCATTTTGACCTTAAACTTCCCAGTTTCAAAAACAGAAATAAATTTCTTTTGTTTACAAACCACCTGGTCTAAAAAAAAAAAAAAAAAAAAAAAAAACCACCTGGTCTCTGGTGCTTTGGTTATAGCAACCTGATGGCAACATGACTACTCTTGATGCTATCTGGGCCACTGGCAACTGCTTTAGACCCATCAAAATGAAATAATATTTTGTATATAAGTCACATTAGATTCCTGTCTGGGCTATGGATCCAAGTAACTGAAATGGGTCCTGAGTGGGTCTCTCTGAGGCCATCAGCACAAAGTTCCCACTTCCTTTTTTTTTTTATTAATTTTATTTATTTCTGTATGTGTATGAATGTACTGTCTGCATGCAAGTCTGTGCACCCGTGTCGTGCAACGCCGCGGAGTTCAGAAGAGGGTCTCAGATTCCCCTGGAACTGGAGTTCTCCTGGAATTGGAGCTTCAGACGGTTCTCAGCCGCCATGTGGGTGCTGGGGATCGAACCCGGGTCCTCTGCAAGAGCGGTCGGCGCTCTTAACCGCTAGGCCATCTCTCCAGCCCCCAAAGTCCCCACTTCCTAAGGGCAGCCATTCCCCTCCATCTCTGTCCCTAGTCTAAGGACGCTCTATCAGAACAGTGTACTCTCTTCAAGAAAGGTCCACATCAGAGTACTAAGTTTAAGGTAGCAGGAAGTTTAGCTCAGGGAAGGAATTCTGGAAGAGGATGGGAGAGTGAGAACCACAGTGTGGTCCTCATAGTATGGTCCTCACAGTATGGTCCTCACAGTGTAATCTTCCAAGTGTGGTTCTCACAGGAGATCTTATAATGCAATCCTCCCACTGTGATCCTCCCAGTGTGATACTCCCACACATGCACACCTGCATATACACATAGATACATAACAAATAAATATTTTAAACTCAATTATATATATGCCATTTTCCCTATCACTTGATTGAAAGATGGGCACCTAGTTGATTCCATACCTTAGCTACTAGAACCATAATGCACATCAGCATGTAGGTATCCTTACAGAACTCTGATCTTGATTCTAGTGATTACTCCCAGAAGACATATGCTAGAACATATGGTAGTTTTATTATTTTGAGAACTTCCTTCACTAATTTGCAGATTTATATTCTGGCAACTAGTGCCTAAGGGTTTCGTGCCCCTCACAACCTTGCCAACATTTTTTGTTTTCTAGTCATTCTGACTAGCATGGGTTGGAATCTCTGTGTAGTTCTGACTTGCATTTCCCTGGTAGTTGAAGATGTTGACCTTTTTTGGTGAATTTATTGGCCATTTTTACTTCTTCTTTGAGCAGTGTCCATTCTGTTCATTTGTTTGTTTATTGGATTGTCTTTAATTTTTGAGTTATTTATCCTCATTAAAACATGTTGAATGGGTAACTAGCAAGGATTTTCTTCCATTCCACAAACTGCCTCTTCACTCTAGTTCTTGCTAGTATTTCTTGAGCTACTGCAGTTTTTCTGAAAGTCCTTGCCCATGCCAGTGTCTTGAAGTATTTTCTCAATGCTTTCCTCTAGCAGTTTCAAAGATTTGCATTTTACATTAAAGTATTTGATGCATTCAGCATTGATTTTTGGAATAGGGTAAGAGAGAGGAAACTAGTTTTATTCTTCTACAGGCAGATATACAGTTTTTCTAGTTCCATTTATTGGAAACATAGTCTTTTTGAAGTAAGCTCTTGACATCTTTGTGAAGAATCAGGTGGCTGCATCTGGGCAGATTCATATGTGCCTCATCTTTTACTTCCTTGGTCTGTGCATCTGTTTTTGCACCATCACTATGTCACTCTTGTTACCATGGCTCTGTAGTATAGTTTGAAATGGGTATTCTGATTTTTCCAGTATTGCCCTCCTTGCTCAGGATTGCTTTGACTATTTGAAGTCTTTGTACTTAACGTGAAATGTAATACCCATTTTCCCATTTTCCATTTAGGTGATAAATATGTATGCCATTGAAAGATTAATATGGACTGCATTAAGTGGACATTGTTTTAACAGCATTAATTATGCTGATCCATCAACATGGGGACGGTGCATTTTCCTATGACTTCTATATTTCCCTCCGCCATACTCTTATAGATTATAGCACAAGGCTGTAACATCTTTTCTCATGCCTCAGCTTAAAAATAATGATCACGACTGCTTCTTTATAATTCTATATAAGTGCCACAGTTATTTTAATATTTATTATTGTCTTCAGTCAATAAGATTCTCTTTTTTTCCATAAGATCTACCCTATTCATGTTGCTTTCTGCTGATCTAATTCGATTTATTGGAGGCTTTCTCATAGTACCAACTTTTTTTCAGATACCGTTTATTGATTTCTCATTCAAATCTTGAACTGATTTTCTTCATTCATGTGTTAATTTGAATTCTCTTTGAGATTATTGATCATATATGAAACTAGACTTGAATTATTTAGAATTTCAATACTTTTAGATTAAGTTATTGAAATTGTGAGCTTTGGAAGGCATTGTGTGACCTTGATTTTTTATATTTCTTGCATTTTTATACTATAGTCTTCATATCTGCTGGACTGGATGCCTCTTCTGGTTTTGCTCTGGAATCTTCATAGTGGGCAGCCTTCTCTTGAGGCCTCACTCCCCACTAACACTGAAAGGAGAGAAAGAGGACTCCAAATACTATAACAGTTCAAAACAAAGCAAAACAGATATGTGTTTGCAGTTAAAATTTTAAAAATAGGGGCTCAGAAGTTAAGAAGACTTGCTGTTCTCCCAGAGAACCCAAGTTCAATTCCTAGAACCCGTATGGTAGCTAACAATCTTCTGCCTTGTCCTGACCTCTTTGAGCATTTCATGGCACGGGTGCACTCATGTACATGCAGGCAAACACTAATACACAAAAATAAAAATAATAAGTAATCTTCAAATTAAAACTACACTCCCAAGAAGAAAAAGAAAGAAGCCAGGGCTTCTTACAGGATACGGTGGGAAATAAAAAATATTAATGGTGAAATTATGAATAATTAAGTAAAAAAAAAAGATGGAGAAAAGACTGTTAAAGCTCAGCCCTAAGTGGGACATGTTCATCAAAGTCCCTGTTGATGCAAAGGGTGCATCACAGGAGATGGGGTAGAGAGAAAGACCTGAAGATGGGGAGGAGAGCTGTGAACTGCTTCTTCTGGACACAGTATGTGGCTACTGCACTCAGGAACTCACAGCAGCTGTGCTTACCACAAGACTAAGCCAGCCCCAAAGCTATTTAGAAGGAGAGGAGTTCAGGAAGCCCGGCTGCTAGCTGAGGAGCTACTGGCAGTTGAGAGCCACTGGAGGAAGGAGTCTCTTTGGGAGTTTCACCACACTAAGGTGCCCTAGTGAAGAGCAGCATTAAGTGGACCTGACAGGTATCCTTTGTTGGGTGTTTGGGGGTATTTTTTGTTTTTGTTTGTTTGGTTTGGTTTTTGAGACAGGGTCTCAAAAATTTAGCCCTGACTGGAGTCAAAGATCCCGCTGGTCTTGATCTCACAGAGATCCATCCACCTGCCTCTGCCTGCTGAGTGCTGGGATTAAAGGCACGTGCCACCAAGACCAGCTAGTAGGTTATTTTTAAAAAGAAAAAGAAGACATGAAGTTGGGAATGGGACATGTTAGGCTGATCTAGGGGAATTGAGGGTGGAAAGGAAGGGTACATATGATTGTGTTTCACTGTCCTGTGTGGCTGGACTGAACTGGGAAAAGCTCACTGCTGGTTTGTCAAGATTGTTTGCTTCCTGGTTATAAAGAGAACACCAACTCAGACTCAGTCTCTCTCCTGTTCCAAGATAGTAACCCCATAGACCTTCACCCTCCTTCTGAGGCTTGCCACTGCCTGACCCAGACCTGGGGGTGAGTGCAGGGTCAGGAGGAAAAGGGCCTCTGCTCTGCGGGGAGGAAAGGAGGAAAAAGGGCTCCGCCTGGCCTGGCGCAGTCTCAGTACCTGGGAAGCCACAACTCCACCCTCACTGGTCCACACCCTCTCTCGCCCCTGCCCTGCTCCTGGTCCGCACAGAGCCCCACACCCCTGCCTCTCTCCTCTGTCCTGTTTCTTGTCCACCCCCAGCCCCACGCCCACTGCTCCATTCAGAGCAACAACCCCCTGTCCCAGGGTCCCTGAAGGAGTGAGATGCAGGCCTTCAGCTCCTAGCTTCCACCAGATTTGCGCTGTATTTACAAACTGTCATGTCCACCTTGCCTCAGGAAGACCTGGTACATCCAAGTCGCCCATCTGGAGGGCACTCAAGTCCTGTGCTGTAACAGAGAAGCAGAGACTTCTAGTTGGAACCGAACACACCTTGGATGGAGCAGATGGAACCGGAATTCTGGGAGACGAATAGGCCAAGAGCCAGGAACAGGTTTTCCAAGAGAGACTGAGGATCCCACTTGGCTACAAAAACCAGAGAGAGAACAGTGAGTGACCTGTGGTCAGAGGACAAGACCCCTCCACAGACCCAAGGACTGGAGTAGTCACCCAGAGTCCCCAGGTCTGAGGTTTGGCCCAAGGCTGCTAACCACAGAGACCCTCCACGCAGGAGAACCTCAGGGACAGGGACCAGGTTTCCAGTTTTGTTAAGGTCCACATCCCATTGTGGGCGGGCCAAACAGGGTTGCCTTCACACCTTCCAGAGGATGTCTGGTTGCATAGTGGAGCCAGAGAGGTGCCTGGTCTGAGGTTGCTGTCAACGCGTATGAAGGCAAAGATTATGTCTCACTGAGAGAAGACCTGAGCTCCCAGACCGCTGCAGATAGAGCAGCTCAGATTGTCTATTACAAGTGGGAGATAGATGGCGTGGCAGAGCAGTGGAGGGCCTACATGGAGGGCGAGTGCCTGGAAGAACAGGAAGTAGACTGTGCTGTGCACAGGTCTCCTCCATCTGCCTTCTAACTGAGGAGGGAGGAAAGTGACTTCTAACTTCCATTCCACTTCCATGTCTGATATTGGAAACAGGAACAGTGTCCCTGGGTTTCTGATCCAGCATCAGAGAGGGACTCGACAGTTCATGATCTCAAGATGGGAGAGAAGATCCTGAAGCAACTTGCTAGCAGTTCCATCAGGCTTCTTCCCAGCTGTTGTGTTCCATCAGGCTTCCTTCCAGGATTGTGTGTTTTACCTTTTCTGCAATTTTTAAAGGAACCAGATTCTGGAATTAACAGAGAAAAGAGATATACAGTTTCTTAAGTGAGTTGCTTCTCTGACTTCCTGTCCCTCCTCCCTGCTCTGACCTCCCTTAAACTCTAGTGCTTGCTCCAACATCACTCACCGACTCACAAACTAGTTCTAATTTAGATTTCGATTTAGGTTCAAAATACTATCTCTGTGTCAAGGATTATCCTCTTTCCCTTTTATCTTTTTTTCTCAGTTCTGGGGATGGAATCCAACAACTGTTTTGCACATGCTAGACAAGTGTTACAACAAAGATGACTATTGGCATTAAAATAATTTTATGAGGCTGGAGAGGTAGTTCAGTATTTAACAACACTGTGTGGTCTTGTAAACCACTGAAGGTGGCTTCCAACCATCCACTAACAATATGTAGCAGATACCCTCACCTGGCCTCCACAGACTTGCATACACAGGCACACTTACATATATACATACATATATATATATATATATATATATATATATGAAAAGCACTCAGACATATAAATTATTTAAATTTTTATAAATTCTTACATTTTGAGGCTGGATTTTTTTATAATCAGGTTAAATAACAGGGTAAATGCAGAAGATATAAAACTCCAGCCATCTTCTTATATAACAAAAAAAGACAGACAAAACTGTAAAGCATAAAAACATACTTCACTCTTCTTATAATTTCACTTTGGAAAATTTGTTTCATATAGCACTATTTCTGTTAACATGTATTAGGTTACTAATTTTGCAAATGAAATTGTCATGAAACTGGGGTAATTTCTAATACAAATGAGGGATAGATAACACCAACCTTAAAAACTGACTCTTGGGTTTTATTTAAATACCCAAGATCATCTAGATAACTGGAAAATTTGGAAACACTGTATGACACAGCTTGGTAAGAGCAGTCAGTGAACATAGGTGTCAGGGAAAAGCCCCACTCGGGGCATGACTCTACAAGACTAAGAGCAGGTTCTGGGTAGGGGAAAGCCAAACACTGGAGATCCCCTATCTTCCTGGGATTTTGCTGTTCCGTCTCCCAACCCAGGCCAGGTCGTCCATCACAGTGAATGTTGAGACAATTACTCTGAAGATGGAGATGTCCAAATGCACAGCTGGAAGGCTGCTGCAGATGAGCATTTTCTGAAGTTGGAAGGTCCCCATAGCTCCTCAGATGCAGCTCCTCCTCTGCACTCTGTACAATCTATCCCCCTGCCAAAACATTTTTTTTTGTCTTTTTGAGACAGGATCACAGGGTCTCCCTTTAGTCCCAGCTGGCCTGGAGCTCACTATGTAGACCAGGCAGGCCTCGAACTCACAGAGATCCACCTGCTTCTGCCTCCCGAGTGCTGGGATTAATTCCTGTGGTCTCTGGTCACATTTTCATCAACTTGTCAATAAGCAAGCTTGTTATCCAGTTCTTATGGTACAGATATTAACAGACTGAAGAGCTAGGCATGTGCTGTAAGCCTGTAGCCCAGCTACTCCAGAGGCTGAAGGAGGATCCTGGGCTCAAGGGCAGCCTGGGCTACAGAGCTCTAGGCCAAGCTGGGTTACAAAGCAGAAACCCTAACTGAAAATAAATAATAGATAAACGAACTTTGTGTTTCTGGGTAAAGTTGTCTTATTTAATATGCATTGCTGACTTGCTGACGCTGAACTCACATCTCAGACACCCTACCTAGGGCCTCGGCAAAGGTTCTGTAGCACAGTGTAACCAAAAGTTACACTGGTCAGTGTTTCATCAGAGACACAGCAAACTAGAACAGGCTGCTTCAGGGAAATGTCCTCAGCATTTTCTGCAGCTAGACCACTCCTGCACTCTCCAAAGTTGTCCAAAGGACTCTACATCTTACTACTGAGATACCTGTTATCTACATTCATTGCCACTCTATGTACAACTGCAAGGAAATGGAGTCAACCAGATGTCCATCAGTGGATGAATGGATAATGAGATCAGGATAAACACATGTAATAGAATTTTCTTCAGCTGTAAAGAAAAATGAAATTCATAGAAAATGCATGGAGGGGCTGGAGAGGCTGCCTAGTGGTTAGAACACCAACTGCTCTTGCAGAGGACCCGGGTTCAATTCCCAGCACCCACATGGTGGCTAAGAACCACCTTAACTCCAGTTCCAGGGGAATCCGACACCCTCTTCTGACTTCCACGGCATTGCACGACACAGGTGCACAGACCTACGTGCAGACAGTACATTCATACACATAGAAAAATAAATAATTAAAAAAAAGAAAATGCATGGAGATGGAAAATATACTGAGTGGTTAACCCAGGCCCAGAAAAAGGAAATGTTATCTTTAAAAAATAATATTTCTGTTAACATGTGTTAAGTTATACATATTTTATGCCTTATTTATAAAGTTTTAAGTAATTTCTAATATAAGTATTGACAGTTATGAACCAAGTTAGAACGTATCCTTAGGATGTGCCCTATTCCCTAAGAACTTCCAGAGACCTAGAAACTGTAGGGCAGGGGTCATGGCAAGTCCCTAATCAGGACTTCAAGGTCCGAGCATAGTGTCTGGGATGGGAAAGCTCAGTGTTGGGGATTTTCCTTCTTCTCAGTATTTTACCTCTCCCATTCCCAACCCTTGTCAGGGATTTCTCCCTGTGGGCACTGTTGGTAAAGACTACTTCCTTACTCTTGTTGATGTGGGGTTTCTAAAAAAGCCAAAGGTATCACATGGTTCCAGGTTATAAAATCCCGAGAGACCAGCCGAGATGTAGACCCTCTCCAAATCCTGAGGATACAAGCAAAGTCCAAGGTCAGGAGGAAGGAGCTGTAAAAGTTTTGAACTGAAGAGTGAGTCTAGAGTTGGGAATTTCAGGAGATATATAATTTCTTAAGTGAGTTGCTGTTAGGCTCCCTTCTCCCTGCCCTGACCTCTTGTAAGCTCTAACCCTAGCTCCAACATCACTAACAGTCTTATAAACTAGATTCTAATTTAGATTTTTCTTAGGCTACAAGATAGGGTTAACCTTTTTCCCCTTCATCTTTGTTTTGCTCGGTGCTGGACATAGACTACAACTAGGCCTTGCCACAAGCTAGGTGAGTGTCATAATAAAGATTAATATTGACATTAAAATTAATTCTTTTATGCCCATCCCTAAGCAACACATCTAGAGAACAGCCTCTACACCTAAGGCTCAGGAAACATAGCAAAACAGGTGGCAGAGAGAATATTAATGCACCAGTGAAGCTTTTTCATGCAGCAGATGGTGATTAGTGCATAAAGCCACAACTGACCAAAATGTAAAGAATGCAGAATGCATGTCCTTGGACAGGACTCATATTATACCTCTGTCACCCAGGGCCCAGGGCCCATTAGAGAAGTAGGCTGAAAAACTGTAAGAGCCAGGGATGGTGTATGGCCATAGGAAGAATTCTCCAGGCAGCTGAGAATTTGCTCATGGGAATTTACACCAATGATGACAGCATGCACAAGACCCATACAAACTCAAACCAGATGAAATTCCAGCATAGAAGTGGGGAAATAAGGAAGAAGCACCAACTTTAGCTGAGAAACTGTTGGCAGCCAATTGCTGCTGGGTGAGAGAGAGCTGGTCTTTAAGGGAATGACACTAAATAGGTTAACCAGGTTCAAGTGGATGGATTCACACCAAGGGACATTTGGGGACACAAACTTGACTCAACAGGCCTTAACATATATGGTAAAATGCATAAAATCCCATGTAGGGGTGATGGGCTTTCAAATAGGAGAGGAGGTATAAATATGACTAAGATGTATTCTTTTCAATAAATTTTTTTATTAATTTTATTTATTTCTGTATGTGTATGAATGTACTGTCTGCATGCATGTTTGTGCACCCATGTCGTACAATGCCGCAGAGGTCAGAAGAGGGTGTCGAATTCCCCTGGATCTGGAGTTCTCCTGGAACTGGAGTTTCAGACGGTTCTCGGCCGCCATGTGGGTGCTGCGGATCGAACCCGGGTCCTCTGTAAGAGCGGTTGGCACTCTTAACCACCAGGCCATCTCTCCAGCCCCTCAATAATTTTTTTAAATAGTAAAAATAATTCTTATTGAAGTTGGAATTTTTATATTCAGCTTAAATGTCAGGCTCAAGGCAGAGGATATGAACTCCAGCTATCTACTTATAAAATGAGAAAAGGCCATGCCAACTCCAAAGGCTTCATTTTGGAGATTATTTTTCATAAAGTACAATTTCTGTTAACATGTAGTAGGTTACTAATTTTGCAAATGAATTTGTATTAAAACTTACAGAATTTTCAGGGCTGGAGAGATGGCTCAGAGGTTAAGACCACTGGCTGTTCTTGCAGAAGACCGTAGTTTGATTCCCAGCTAACAACCATTGCTAACTCCAGTTTCACAGGAATACAGCCCCTCTTCTGGCCTCAGTGGGTATTTCAGGACATGGGTGCATTTTCATACATGCAGGCAATATACTTATACACATAAAATGTAATAAATAAAACATGTTCTTTAAAAACTGCTGGAATTTCTAATACAATAATGAGGGATAGATATAACCAACTTTTGTGACCCTTGGGTTCTACTCAAATGCCTAAGATATCCAGACACTTTGGAAGCATTGTGTGAAACCATTTGCCAAGAACAGTCAGTGAACAAAGGTGTCAGGGGAAAGTCCCAGCTCTGGTCATGACTCTCCAAGACCAAAAACAGGTTCTGGAGTAGGGAAGTCAAACACTGGCGATACCCTATCTTCCTTGCATTTCACTGTTCCATATCCCAAACCTTGCCAGGTCCTTCTCCACGAACAGTTATGATATGACCTAAATTCTTACCTTTGGGCACTGGGGACAATCATAGCCTCTGGTTAGGAGCTCCCTACCCTACTCTTTTCTCCATCCCAGTACCCCTTTTCAGTATCCTGTGGTAACTCAGACTCTCAGACAACATCAGGCACAGTGATCATGGTGTATCAGAGCTCAACCAGTGACCAAGGAGAGATTTCAGGGAAGCACACTGTTGGGAGTTCTCCTTCTCCCCAACATTTCATTTCTCCCATTCCCAACCCTTGTCAGAGCCTTCCCCCTGAACACTAGTAAGAAAGACTAATTTCTTACTCACCTCAATATGGGGTTCTTAGAAAAACCAATGACTACACTTTAAGATACCATCTCACTCCAATAAGACTGGCTAGGATCAAGAAAACCAATTATACCAAGTGCTGGAGAGGTTGTGGGGAAAGGGGAACACTCATCCACTGCTGGCGGGAATGTAAACTTGCACAGCCACTATGGAAAGCAGTGTGGAGAACCCTTGCATGACTGGGAATGAACTTGCCACCTGACCCAGCAATACCACTCCTGGGTATGTACCCACAAGGCTCATTTTACTGCAGAGATACATGCACAGCCATGTTTATTGCAGCCCTCTTCACAATAGCAAAGAGCTGGAACCAACCCAAGTGCCCCTCGACTGACGAGTGGATAGAGAATATGTGGTACATCTACACAATGGAGTTCTATGCAGCGGGAAAGAAAGATGACATCATGAACTTTGCAGGTAAATGGATGGAGCTAGAAGATATCATGCTAAGTGAAGTAACACAGTCCCAGAAAAACAAACCATGAATGGTATCCCTCATCTGTGGATGCTAGCACCAAATTACCTAATTGTTTGGTAAACTGAGCAATGTTAATGTTATCTGAAAACAGTTCTGCTCTTACATTATGAATCCCTTAAAAACAAATAAAAATTTAAAAAATGAAAAACCAATGACTAGCTCACTCAGGGTTCAGTTATACAACATCCACAGATGCCCTAAGGCTCAGACTCTCCCAAATTCTGAGGACCCAACAAAGTCCCAGGTCAGGAAGCAGGGCCTTTGGTCTGAGAGAGGTTCTCTAGTTTCCATCCTAACCACTGGATCTTCACTTAGTTTCACTTCTTTCTCATCCAACCTGCCAGATTTGAAAGCTAATGACGAATACAATATCTCGGTCTCAACTGATGATTTTAGAATGATCACAGACAGTCCTGCCTGAACACAGATCTTTGTAAGCCAAGAAGATGAGGATCTCAGAGTCAGACCTGCGTTGGTGAGTGCCTAGTCCAGAGGAAAGGGAGGAGGAAACTCTCCAGTGCTGCCCAGCAGAGGTCAGCACCAGGGAAGCCATTTCTCCACCTCACCACCCCAGATTCTCCCTGCTCCCCCAGCTCAGCTCTGTGGCCCTGCCCAGCTCCCTCTGCACCTTGAATCCCAGTGCCCTGCCCCTCTCTTTCTCCATCCCAAGCCCAGGGCCCCCTACTCAAGTCCCTTCTCCATCCCAATCCTAAACCCCTTGACCTGCTCCTTCTTCACCCAGAGCCCAGTGTCTCCTGCTCCACTCCTGGGATCCCAGGAGGAGGAAGGTGCTGGCCTCCTGTCAGGCCCTGGCTTCCCTCCAGGCTTGCACTCCATGCAGTATTTAATTAACATTTTTTCACGGCCTGGTCTTGGGGAGCCCAAAATAATTGAAATCCCCTTCTTGGACTACATGCAGTTCTTGGGCTTTAATACAGAAGCTGATAGTAGGAGGATGGAGCCTCAGATGCCATGGATGAAGCAGGAGGGTCCAGAGTACTGGGAGGTGGAGAGAAGATATGACAGAGACCTAGAGCATATTTACACAGAGGCTCTACGGATCCTGCTGGGCTACTACAATCAGAGCAAGGAAGGTAAGTGAAGAGAGGGCAGGTCCTAAGCCCTAGGAATTGGCCCCAGTTTTCTGAATCTCCAGCATCCTGACACCTGTTGTTTCCTAGACCTGGGAAGGGGCTTGTGATCTGGGGCAGGTTTCCTTTATAATTTCCATGAGAGAAAGATCTGATGGATCTGAAGTGGATGCAGGGCTATTCTGAGTGGGTCCTTGTGGAATATGCTGACTATGGAGGTGGGGACAGGCTTTCATGTATTCCATAAGATGTATGACTGTGATGTGGGTCCAGATTGGTGCCTACTGGAGGCTACTGGCAGCTTGGCTACAATGGTATGGATTACATCTCCATGAACGAAGACCTGCACTCCTGGACCACAGTGGACATGGTGGCTCAAATCATCAGGTGCAAGTGGAAGGCAGATGATGTGGTGGGGCACAACAAGGTCTACCTGGAGTGTACACGCATACAGAGGCTGGGGAGGAACTTGCAGAAGTGGAGGGAGATTCTGCAGCACACAAGTAAGAGCGTCCTTCAAGCAACTTCTGGTTCTCAAGTAAACCACCACGAGGAAGAAAACTTCCACTTACCCTAACATACTCACCTCCCTTGAGTCTAGGTAGGGGCAACTCTGAGTGCCTGCCCTCTCTCAATCATGGTTGAAAGGTCCAGTGTCTCCACCTGTGGAAAGACAAAGATTGCTCAGCAGTCTGTTGACTGGCAGGACCCTCCATATCTCAGGATGACTTTCAAGTTCTCTGCCCCAACCCAATGTTTAGAGTTATGATTCCAAATTTCTGAGTCTCTATATTGACCCAGGTCAAAACTTACAATCTTCATTAGGTACCTTGAGCTCAAGCAAGGTCTCACCTTGATGCCAGAACTTACCAAGGAATAGATGTCACCAGATTTCTGAGTCCAGGTGGAGATTTGGGCTTTGTGCCAACCTCCCCCAATTTAGCATCCACTCTCTGAACAGGCACATGGGTACCACTTCAGCTCTAATGCCCTTAGGAAAGTAATGGAAAATATCCTAATTTCCTGATTCTTCTCCTCGAGATCCCCCCAAAGCATGTGTCACTCACCATCCCATCTCTGCCTTGAAGTGCTAGGTCTCGGGCTTCTACCCTGCTGAGATCACCCTGAACTGGCAAAGGGATGGGGAGGACCTGACCCAAGACATGGAGTTTGTGGAGACTAGGCCTTCAGGGGATGGAACCTTCCAGAAGTGGGCAGCTGTGGTTGTGCCTTCTGGAGAAGAGCAGAAATACACATGTCATTTGCAGCATGAAGGGCTGCATGAGCCCCCTCACCCTGAGATGGGGTAAGGAGGGCTGTGGGCACAGAGCCTGCTGTCAGGGAAAGCAGGGGCCATTGTGGAGACCCTGGGCAGGGGCAGGGCTGGGAGCTGGGATCACCGCCTTCACCCTTACTTTATTTCCCAGAAGGGTCTTCCCAGTCCTCCATCCTCATTGTAGTCTTAGTTGCCCTGATCCTCCTGGGAGCTGTGGTTCCTGCTGCTGTGATGTGTAGGAGGTAGGTAAAGGGGAAGCTTGAGTTTTCTTCCCAAGCAGGGACTTCAAGCCCCAAGTAGTTTCCCCTCACTCCTGTGTACTCAAATCTCAAATCTGTAAATCTTCAAAGATCAAATTCCCAAAATATGAGAATCCCAAAATTAAAAATTATGAAAAATAATTGTTTAATTCACTAAACCACATTTAATTACATTTCAGAGAGGATTGTTTTATTGATTTGAGGATTTCACACATTCTATTTTGATCATATTCAAACCTTGGTCTCCCTCTTCATGTCATCTATTATCATTTGTCATTTTTAAAGGCATATCTAGTCTAATTTGTGTTTCCCAAGTGCTCTTAAGTGTGAGTGGATTCTCACAACCTACCAGGCATCACACTAGTAAGGAAAGGTGACTCTCCTTTCTCAGCATCTATAATTGCCAGTAGATGCTCACCTACCTCCTGTACTTCCTCACCTCTTCCATCTGTGCAGAACCCTTGTCTGGCTTGGGTTTGCACAGGTTGTGTGCATGCTGTCAGAATTTCCCTGGGTTCATGTGTGCAACTACCCTGTGCTGTCCAGACAACAGAGCTTTCTTGTATTCATCTACCACGTCTGGATCTTGTGATCTTCTGTCCCTAAAAGAAGATGTTTTTAAGAACATGAACTATAACAGAACAGAGGCCACCTTACTCCATGAAATATCCAATAACATACAAATATATGCATGCATAAGCACACAGAAATGATATTGAAAGTCACACCGATATACAGAAGATGCAGATGGTTTATATTTATAAGACAGAAATGAGGGCTGGAGCAATAGCTCAGCAGATAGCACTTGCTGCTCTTGCAAAGGACCTGGGTTCTATTCCCAGAACCCAGATGGCTGCTAAGAGTTATCTTTGACTCCAGTTCCTGGGGGATCTGACACCCTCTTCTGACCTCCATGGGCACTGCATGACATGTGTGCACTTATTTACAGGTAGGCAATGCACTCATACACATAAAATAAAATTAATAATAAATAAATAAATATAAAAAGCCAAATATAAAAACACATCAGGATGGCTATAATTGTGTGCACAGAGAGGTACACCTGAAGTTATCTGAAGTGCTGTGATAAACAGCCTGAACATTTGGACAAAATGAATTAAAATTCATGATGGATCTCTACCAAATAACCAATCACTAAAAGAGGCAGGAATTGAGAAATGTTGTCTTACATAAATAGACATTTACAAAAAAGACTTTTCCACTTATAGGACATTTCAGTGCTTTTGCAAACAGGCACCGTGCTGACACACAGTCAATGTAATAATGCAAGTAAATGGATTCAATTTTTCCTAAGTGCATAGCATGATATGTGTTAGAACCTTCTGAAAGAATCTCTACACAATTTTGAACCTTCACTGTTAGAAGTGATGTCAGGATAAAATACAGAACAAGTTTTTTTCATGATGCTGGGAATTTTCAATAGTGAGACAAAACTTAAACAGATAAAACTTGACATGAAAAGATTTATTACAGGGCTAGACCACAGGCCATTCATTCACAGGTCGGCCACAAAGCTGGTGGGTTTTCCTGAAGAATATTCCAGAGACTTGCATTTGTGGAGCTTCCCTTGATAGTAGGTTCACATACGTATTCTGACACTTCTCATTAAAAAAAAAAAGTTTAGCCGGGCGTGGTGGCGCACGCCTTTAATCCTAGCACTTGGGAGGCAGAGGCAGGCGGATCTTTGTGAGTTCAAGGCCGGCCTGGTCTACAGAGTGAGTTCCAGGACAGCTAGGACTACAGGGAGACCCTGTCTCGAAAAGACCAAAAAAAAAAAAAAAAAAAAAGTTTCCACGATTCAATATATGTGGGCCTTCTCTGGCCGGTTGTCAGTCCACAGTCTACCAAAGGTAAATGCCACGGAGTATAAGCCACTCCGGGGGCACATCAGAGGGCAAAGCTCAAAATTCTATTTTCCAGTACAGGGTATAGGATGCTTCTACCAATCAGCACAGAGAGCATCAGAGTGTATCCAATCATTGAAAGGGTCAACCTAATCATGCAGTTACATAGTCCTCAGCTTACACATGCTCCTATAGATGATCACACATTGTTTACAAACCCAACATGAAGGGCAACTAATCATGGTGAGGTGGCTGCATGCAGCTGTTGCCAGGAAGGGCGCCATGTTGATGGCGCAGCAAGAAATTCAGCAAGCACTTTGTCTTCTATGGACTGGATGCAGTCATCCTTAATGTCCTATGTCCATGACCTTTAGTAGACTGTTGTTCCACCAGGACCTGTGATCACAGGGACTCAGACAACCCAGGCCTGTCCTGTCTCCAGCACAGGTACAGGGCTCAGCCTCTCTCAGGTCCAACCTTGAACCTTCATCTTTCTGTTTCACCCTATGTGTCTATATAAGATGATGCCTGTGCTTGCTCTTTCTTGTGAGTGTTGATCTGCTTCTCTGAATGTCCTCATCTCTGGCGTAAACAGGAAGTATCTTGTCAGGAATGTTTTGTCATTGTCCCCACAAAGTCTAGGGCTGTATTTTAAGACTCATTTAGTGCCTGCCTTCCTTGAGGGCTGTTTCTGGGATTCTATTTTCCATCTCTTCTGCAATCTTCTCAAAAGAAAATGATCCTGGAGTTAGCAGGGGGAGCTTACCTAATATTTTCTCACCTTCAATTGATTCCCTAGGTTTCTGTCTCCTCTGTTCACCTCTTCCTTCTCCTTGTCCACAGTCTCTTAAACTCTTGTCCTTACCCAATTCGACCACAGATTAATAAACTAGATTCCAGTTTCACTGGATAAATAAGATATGCCAAGCCTCTTACACCACTTCTCCTCCTCTTCCTCCTCTTCTTCTTCTTCTTCTTCTTCTTCTTCTTCTTCTTCTTCTTCTTCTTCTTCTCCATCTGTCTGTTTTCTAGTACTGGGAATGAGCTCCTGGTGCTTGCATATCGTAAGCAAATACTCTACAACTGAACACAATCTTCACCCTTTGGTTTTTATTCTTGCTTTGTCTTGTTTGTCCTTTGAGACAGGGATTTTGATTTTGCTCAGCTGGACCACAAACTTGACAAAGTCCTTCTGCCTCAGCCTCCTGAGTAGTGGAATTACAGAGGTGCATTATCTCACCCTGATTAGTCCTTATATATTGTTTAAAGCAGGGTCTGACTATGTACCCCAGACTGTCATTGCAATCACAATCATCCTGCCTCCACCTCCTGAGTGCTAATACAGATTGTTCATTTTCTAACAGAAAGGTGCTCATATTGGATGGAATACAGGAAACTTGTCTTAGTAAGGAGAGAGGAACAAGGAACCAGGGCTGTACTGTGAGAAGCCCAGGCCCTGAGCTCAGTGTGAGGACTTTGTGGTGCAGCTGCCACGGAACAGCATTGACCTGGGACTCCATTAATAAAAACCTGTTTGCAAGAGAGGGAGGCCCTAGCAAATATCATCCACTGAACTGATATTTCTTGGGCACTGTGTTGATTAGATTTTGTCAACATGACACAAACCTACATATGCCTGGTAAGAGGGAACCACAACTGAGGAATTACCTCCCTCAGATTGGCCTGTGTCACCAACATCTACTCAGAGTCCAGCGTGGCCATCTGGCTTGTATAACTAAAACTTCACATGGTATCCACCTACCTGCAAGAACTTCAAAGAGCAGGTGCCCTGATTATCTAAACAGGTCTTCCCTGCCCCATCAACCCTCATTTAGAGTGAAATTTCCCTACAGTCAGGGGTAATTAAGAAGCTGGAGGTAGAGAAGAGGAAAGACTGGTTAAGCTCAGAGATTAAAGTATTGGTTGTTGGTGGAATGTGGTTGGCCTGACCAGCACTCTCGCTTTTACCTTCAGCACCAAATTTTTAAAAAGAAAAATATATTCTTCACTGAGGATCTGAAGAATCCTCAGTGTTCCTCCATAATTGAGAAGAATAAGGTAAACGTACAACTGAACACAGTGGACTCACAACTTACTGTGTGCAAAGACAAAGGGCACAGCCAGGAAATGAAGGTTGAAGGATTTTATTAACTGAAGGCAGAGAACACAGCTTCCAAAAATGACATTATCTCCTCAACAAAGAAAGGATAAGGAATTTATTAGGGAGGCCTCTACATATTCATACTGGGGGAAGCACTTTGGGGCAGGTATATTCTGGCACATGATCAATTTAATGTGCATGCTTCTGAGCATGTGCAGTTAGGATCACAGTATAAGAAGAAAACAATGGGGTAACATTTTTTTTTATCTTTTTGAGACAGGGTCTCCCTGTAGCCCCAATTGACCTGGAACTCACTCTATAGACCAGGGTGGCCTTGAACTCACAAAGATCCATCTGCCTCTGCCTCCCAAGTGCTAGGATTAAAAGTGTGCACTACCACGCCCAGCTTGGAGCAACATTTTAAAAGTGGAGGGGAAGGAAATTCCTTTATGTGATCAGCCTGTGCTGCAGATGCTCATCAAAAGCAGAATAGGAAGCTGAGCATGAAACAACACACCTTTACTCCCAGCACTTGGAAGGCAGAGGCAAGAGGATTGCTGTGAGATGGATGCCAGCCTGATCCCCACAATGAATTTCAGGCCAGCTGAGGCCACAGGGATACCCTATCTCCAAAAAAACCCACAGAACATAACTTCTGTCATCAGTCTCTGCTAATCTGGTGGTTAGAGGAAAGAACCACAAAGCCAGCCAGGAAAGAATGCCCAGAAATGTAACACAGGATTGTATTCTTGTTTTCTTTTCAAGCTCAGTGTCTCACAAAACTAACCCCCTTTTCCAGATTTGCAGTTTCCTAGCAATCTAAATCTGCTTGAACTCCAAGGATTTGGCACAGTTCTCAAACTTTGATCTGTGACCAAATGAAAGAGCACCCTTGAAGAAGAGTTAAAAAGGGATCTGTCCCAAGATCCTCCACAAATCTATGGCTACAAAGGAAAGGGGATATTGCGTCCTGCAAAGTGAAAAAGAGGGAGAATATCAGGAATAAGAAAGAGAAATTAGGACAGCTGAAAAGAAATTCAGAGGTAAGTAGGAAAGTCCCAGCTGTACCCCTGCCTCCCACTGGGTAGGGAGCTAGAGTCTTCAAACCACAGTGACTCAGGAGAACTTCTCCACATCTTAGAGTGCTGCAGACAGGTGTCATTATCAGAAGAGACCTTTGGTTAAAGACTGAGCTGCACTGGGGATCTGTAAACAAGGAGCAACCCCAGGGCATGTGTATTAGTCACTTTTCTGTTGCTGTGATAAACCACTATGACCAAGGGAACTTATAAAAGAAGAGTTTATTTGAGCTTACGATTGATGGTTCCAGGTAACCAGAGTCCATTGTAGCAGGAGGCATGGTGACAAGGGCTGGAGCACAAAGCCAAGGTTCACATCTCGCAATGAGCACAGGAAGTCAAGAGAGAGAGAGAGAGAGAGAGAGAGAGAGAGAGAGAGAGAGAGAGAGACTAAAGACTGGCAAGGCTTGTTAAACTCACTAAGCCTGCCCCCAGTGACATACTTCCTCCAGCATGGCCACACCTTCTAAGACTTCCCAATACAGTGCCACCAACTGGGTCCAAAATGTCGGAATACTTAAAGCCTATGGGGGGCACTCTCACTCAAACCACTACAGCATGAATGCTGAGATACCCTTCCCCAGTCTCTAGTTGATGCCAGCTACAAAGGGCACCATGAAGAGAAGAAAGGCAGGGTCAGAACCACTGAGATGTTCATGCAGGAAGGAACTCGGGCTGTGCAGGGTCCCTGAGTTGGAAAGCATGTCTTCCACGGGAAAGAATGCACTGATGTCTGTGGATCACTGCAGAGACTGAGATGTGATGAACGATTTAATTTCTGAACAGCTTGATATCCGCAGCTTCTTCCCTCTCACAAGGTGTTTTACTGCTGGGTGGGATCTGAAAGCACTGGAGCAGCCAGAGTGCCCTGTTCCACCAGTCCCCATCCAATTCTGGGCTTAGGCCTCCACCTTTATCAACCTGTTCCGACCCTCAAGGGACATCCTTGATTTGGACATTAGCTCCCACTGGGTATACAAACTGGGAGGCCAGGCATGATGGTGCACACCTTTAATCCCAGCAGAGGCAGGTGAATTTCTGTGAGTTCAAGACCAGCCTGGTCTACATAGCAAGTTCCAGACCAGCAGGACTCCAGGGAGATCTGGTCTCAAAAAGACCAAATAAAAATAAAAATAAAAATAAACTTGGAGGCCTGAGGAGCAGGTGAAAACCTGCCTAGTCCATAGGCTGTAACTATTTAGCACCAGCAGCACCTGCTAGTGTGCAAAGAAGAGAAACTTCTAATAGAATACTGCCCTGACACTAACATGCCCTTGACCACTGGCCTCAGCTGCTATAAGAGCATCCAGTGCACAGTGAGAGCAGAGGAAGCAGAGGAGACCCCACACTGAACTCTGCCCTATCCAAGCTGAGCTGGCCAACACCAATGTCAGAAACCTGGAAAGAAGATTCTCAGGTCTTTTCCTTTTCATTGTCTTTCCTCTCCCTATGGATCCTGGGGTGCTTTTGTTGTTGTTGTTGTTGGTTTTGTTGTTGTTATTGTTGTTCCTTTTTAATTGATGTTTTAAGATAACAAAGTAAGCAATTTGATTATGACCTTTTCATATATATATATCTTTATACTAATCCACTTCATCATCAGCCCATACTCCCTTCCCTCAGCCCACTGCCACATCCTGCTAGTTTACCTCCTCTCCACTAATAGTCACACTGTCTTTCTCCATGACACACATAATTCATTACCAATTTCTGCCTACTTCCACTTGATTTCATTTCTAATTTAATTGCCCTTATATATACATGTATGCATGTGTGTACATATACATAAATATATAGATACAGATTCTTTATATGAGAAAAACATGGTCTCTGTTTTTGAGTGTTCCTTATTTCACTTAACATAATGATTTCCACTTCTAGCCACACTCATCCAATGCCTTTGTCTAGTTTGTTTACAGAATGCTGCCATAGAAAAAGTGACAAAACTGATTTGGGAAAGGGAATGTTTATTTGGCTTACAGGGCAGTCTGTCATCAAGGAAACTAAGGCAGGAACTCAGTCCAGGAACCTGGAGCACAGATCATGGAGGCATGCTGCTTACTGCCTTGCTCTCCTGGCCTATGATCCTGCTTTCTTATACAATACAGGACAGCCTGCCCGGGGGTGGCACTGCCAACAGAGGGCTGGACCCTCCCACATCACTCAACAATCATGAAAATGCCCCACAGATATGGCCATGGGCCAGTTCAATGGAAGAAATTTCTCAATTGAGATTCCCTCTACTGAGGTGTTTCAAGCTGATAACTAAAGCTCTCCAGCAAATCTATAAATTGATTTTGCATCTTGTTACTTTACAGGATACATTTATAAATCCTAGCATTTCTGCCAAAATCACTAGGTACATCTCTGCACAGGCGCATGCCATCTGCAAACAGAAATAATTCAACTCCTTCCTGTCCTGTTTTTACCTCCTTTCCTTCTCTTGCTGTGATGATCTACTTATGGCCTCAAGCTTTACAGTGAATAAGCATGAAGTAGACACCTCTTCACTGAGTTTACAAAAGATGTTTTCACTTTTTTTCTTCATTTGGTATACTGCTGGCTATAGGTTTGGCATGGTGAGCCTTTATTATGTTGTGGGATATTCCTTGTTTACTTATTTTGTACTTACCTGGTATAGGGGCAGGAGGAAGGGCATGGAGTCACTTTCCCTAGCAGGCTGCATCAGAAAGGGCTGTTTGCAGGGTAAGTAGGTCCCTGTTTTTCCTGGCACAGTACTTGATCTGATGCAGATGGCAGATTACTATTCCTGGGTTGACTTCCTGCCAGCTTCTCCTTCAATTCTGGTACAACTTTAGAAGTCACCCTCCATCTGCCCCCAAGGATCACCAACTATCCTTCCCTTCATACTACCAGGAAACTGCCAGCATGAGTATGGGCTTAGAAACACCCCAGCCAGGTCAGTTTCCCCTAATTTTTCTAGGATTCTTAGATTATAGAAAGCAGCAAAGCCAACCCAATCTGTGCTGGTTTAGGGGCATAAAATGAACCCATCTTTTGAAGACACCTGTACTCTTCACACACCTCTATCCCCAGGGACTGGGATGACTTTCAGATAGCTGGATCTTTGCCTTCCCTGCATCACGCCCCACTGCCCACATGTGTCTTTGAGCATGTGTCCAGGTCACAGTCTCCAGGGACCTTGCTGCTTCTTGGGATACCTGCCTGGTTAAAAATTGGAGAGGGGAAGCATTTATGGTTTCAAAATATAAAATTACAGGAGCTTCTGTCAAAGGATTGACTTTACAACCTCTTTGATGATGATTACTACCAGACTACCTGTGAACAAGCCAGGGGGTGCAGGGGATACTTGGTCTCTATTTGCTGCCCAGATATTTGATGTACTTATTTTTATTTTATGTGTATAACTGTTTTGCCTGGCTGTATGTAAATAAAGTCATGGGTGTAATGCCCATGGAGGCCAAAAGAGGGTGTCTGATTCCCTGGAACTGGAGTTTCAGACAATTGTTGGCTGACATGTATGTCCTGGGAACTGAACTTGAGTCCTCTGTAAGAGCCCCTTAAAGTATATTTTTGCAGAGTACCAGATTGGGCACCTAAGGAATTAAAAAATCATTTCCTCTCTCTTTTACTCTAAGCCCTGCCAATGGGTTTGCTTTCCCTTTCCTGATGGTTTTTTGCCTATTACTTGACATTAATGTCTTTTTTTTCTTCTTTTTTTAAAATTTATTTTTTATTGTTATTAAACTTTTTCCATACATCATACATCATTTCTCAATCAAATTTAGAGTTGCTTCCCTTTCCATGCCCCCCACCCCGCCTGAGTTCCTGCACTCTGCCATATATGTCTTGCATCTTTTTCTGACTCTTTCCAGAGTTTTTTTTTCCAGTTCTTTTGTTGTTGTTGTTCTCTCTAACTTGTATTGCTTCAATATATATACATAATTATATATACATAAATATATACATACATACATACACATACATGTGATCTTTTAGAGAAAAAAAAAAGGAAATCTTTTTTCTTCTTTTACAAAGTAGAGGTCAGTGTTTCTGGACCTGGCCTCTTCTCTGGCTCCTTCCTGCTGTTCCCCTCCCAAGCCTTCCTCCACGACCTACCTCTCCCTGTGGTTGCACACCTCCAGTTTTGTGCTTCGCTGGAGATGCAGCGTAGTGCCCAGTGTTCTCACAACCATCTTCCCTCCCCTCTTTGGGACCCTGCATTGCAAATGCCCCTGAGGAAGCTAACATCAGTGTGTCCCTGTACTGTCGTAGAAAGCTGGAAATCCACACTACTGAAAATTGGGGGCTGGATTTTTTTTCGTAGACTTCAAACAACACAACAGCTTCAGTGCAGACTTAGATATGGAAATGCAGCCATGAAGGACTTCCAAAATGTGCAGTATAATAAAAAGTTCATCTTCTCCTTGCACTTTGGAACATTTTTTATAAAGTAGTATTTCTGGTATTATGTAATAGGTTGCTAATTCTCTAAGTGAATTATTATTATTATTTTTGCAACAAAGAAACTAAAACATTGGCAACATAGAGGAAAACTATGTAACAAAAAGTACTTGGTGCAGATCAGGTTCATGGATCCAGGCAAAGGTACAGTTCCCATGCAGTGGCTTTCAGCATCTCAGACCCAAGGGCAGGGTAGGGGAGCCTGCACTGGGACTCCCCACATCCTCAGAGTTTCCCTTCTCCTTGTCGTTGGACAAATGGAGAGCTTCTGCCTGGACACTGATGACAGGTCCCAGATCTTACTCCTATTGGTGTTTCTAGAAAACCACAGTCGAGATTCCTAGTTATAAAGTCACCAACGGACTCACAGGAACTGTCCTCACAGCCAGAGAACGGGAACCCCAGAACCCCACCCACTGCTTTTGTTGCTAATGGGAACATTGGCCCTGACCTAGACCTGCCATTGGGGGAGGGTTGCTGTGGGAACTACCTCTGAGAGGAGGAGCAAGGGTGCAGGTGCCTGTCTGGGTTGAGAAGGAGGCGGTGCAGACCTTCGGCCCTGGCTTCCAGCAGGCTCCATTTGCTGCACTACTTTGACATCGTGATGTCCAGGCCTGGCCTTGAGATCCCTCAGCTACTTAGATGACACAGAGTTCATGTGCTTCAACAGGTATGCAAAGAATCTGAGGTTCTAGACCAGGGCGCTGTGGATGGAGAAGGTAGGGCCAAAGTACTGGGACGACCAGACATGCTTAGCCAAGCCAACTGTACAGAACAGCTAATTCGAGTGGACTTTCAGAAACTGTGGGGCTACTACAACCAGAGCAAGAACAGTGAGTGGCCTGGGGTTGGTGAGGAAAATCGCTCCAAGCCCCACCCCCTTGTCCTTGGTCCTCCTTTCAGTATGAGGTGGCAAGAGCCTCAGGGAACCTCCAACAGAGCTTTGACCCCTGGGGCAGGTACCTTGAGATGGGGAAGGAGACTCTGCAGCATGCAAGTAGGTACAAGGGGCCAAGGCAAATCCTCCATCTGTTATGGGATTGGGGCTCATGCTTCCTAGGAGGGAGGAAAACGGAATCAACTGGAATTCTGCCTCTATATTGCATCAGGAGTAAAGATAGCGATCTTGAGTTTACTGATCCAGCATCAGAGAGTGAGTCTTCAGGGCTCATCCTTCTCTAAGAGTTCAGAGTCTCAGGATAGGAGACAAGGTCTTGAAATAACTAACCAGCAGTTCCCTTCAATGTGCAGCCCATCTGAACCATGACCTCTCTCAAGCTGGGTTCTCTGCTCAATCAATGCCTCTGGATGTCTGACACCAATGATGCTGAGTCTCTCAGTCCCATCCAGTCAGGACCAGAAGTATGTTTTTCCTGGAGAGAAATCTGGAATCTCCTGCCCTGGATTGGTTCACCCTGGTTCTAGAACTTTCTAAGGAATATACTATTCAACAAGCATTAATCTAGCTTCTGAGTAGGGCTTGCATCTCTCCTCATCCCAGTCCTCCTGTCCATTCCCAGGATGTTCACATGAGCACTGCTGAGTCCTCAGGAGCAATGCAAATTGTCTGAATTCTCTGACTCATCCCCTCAGACCCCCCAAAGTCACATGTGACCCATCAACCCATACCTAAAGAGGAAACCACCCTGAAACACTGGGCACTGGTTCTATCCTTCTAAGATCACCCTGGCCTGGCAAAGAGATGGGGAAAACCAGACCCAGGACATGCAGCTTGTGGAGACCAGGCCTGCAGGGGATGGAACCTTCCAGAAGTGGGCAGCTGTGGTGGTACCTTCTGGAGAGGAGCAGAGATACACATGCCATGTGCAGCATGAGGGGCTGCCTGAGCCCCTCACCCTGAGATGGGGTAAGGAGGGCTGTGGGCACAGAGCCTGCTGTCAGGGAAGCAGGGGCCACTGTGGAGACCCTGAGCAAGGTCAGGGCTGGGAGCTGGGGCCACCACCTTGACCTTTCCTTTACTTCCCGTGGGAGTCTTCCCAGTCCTCCATTTACATTGTGGTAGTGGTCACTGGCCTGGTTACCCTGGGAGCTGCACTCACTGCTGTTCTGATGTAGAATAGAAGATCAGGGAAGAAAAGGGGCCACTTGAGTTTCCTTTCCAACTTGGGACTCCAAGACCTAGGTAGTTTCCCTGTGTCCTTGCTGGGAAGGAGTTTGACCCACTATCCCAAAAGAAACAATCCTGTATACCACAATCGTAAATGTTTAAATCTCAAAAGACCAAAATTCCAAAAGATCAGAACTTCAAAAATCCAGTTTATGAAAAATATTTATAATTTATTTAAATAAATTTAATATCATTTTAAAAAGAATATTTATTTAAGGAACACAATTGCATGATAGGACAGACATTTTATTCTATAAAATAAGCACTAGCATCCATGTTTGCATACATAAGCTCTCAAGCATACTAATGAATTGGTCACACTGATGTAGTGTCAAGAGAAGATGGAGGACATAGGTAAACAAAAAAATCTTATAAATGCACATTGGCATGCCTGTGGTTGTTTGCAGTGTGTGTTACATCTGCGGTTCTCTGAAGCACTATGAAACCTACGTCTTCTGGAAAAATGAATAAAAATTCACAATGGATTACCACCAGTCACTAAGTGAGCCAGAATCTTAAGACATTTTATCTTAAACAAATGCAGATATTCAAAAAGTATGTCTCCACTTCCTGGGGTTTCAACCTTTTTGCAAATTTGTTTTTGTCCACACTGCAATGCCATTCACAACTCAATTTTACCAAAATGCATAAAGTAAGTTAGAAGCCTTTGAAAAAAAATTACACAAATTGAACCTCCATTATTAGCAGTTTGTGGTATTCAGGAGTGGATTTCTGAATTATGATCAGTGCAGACCAGGAGGCACCATCCACCCAGACACAGGAGCTCACGCAAATCAAAGCCTGTGTGCTGGTGCTCTATTGTAAAGCACATAGAAAAATACAGGACAGATTTCTCACCCTGAGAATTGTGGAGATGGAGACTCCCTGCAATCAGGGGTCAGAGGGGAAATCTTCACTGAGGGAAGATTCCAGAAGGCCAGATGGTCTTCTTCCTGCATATCTCTATTCCTGCTTCCTTGTCTTCCTGAAGACAAGGAACTTCCCTGAGGTCAAGATGAGGATGTTCTTCTAGGTCCTCGTGGCTCTGCTGCCTCCCTCACCTCTCACAGGGTGCTTTCTTCCCACAGGTGGAGGAAACATCACCTATACTAAGAATGCTAGTAAGTATAGTGGGGGCAATACCAGATACCCTCAAGGTACTGTAGGTGGAAACCCATGGTAGAGCTCAGCCAGCCAACAATCCCTCCTTTAGCCCTATCTCCTGTGGACTCTGACCAGGTCCTCTATTGCATGAGTCTATCACTGCATGAAAATCTGAGTACTTGAAGTGGGATGAGAGTAGGGCAGACTCCAAGTTTACAGGAACTCTCATGATTGCACAATGAGTGTATGTGATGGGCCATAGAGACTATCACCACTCACAGTGACTGATCTGAATTTGTTCCTGATTATTGTCTTCATAGTATGTGACCACTGTGTCCTGTGTGGAGTGAGCCTCACAAGATTTATTTGGATCACCCTCCCTCTTCATTGTGACTTCAAGAACTCTGACTTCTCTTTCTGGCACCTGACTATAAGGTATCTGTCTCCTGTCAACACAATATGTTGACCTGAGCACTGACTCTCCTCCCCACGCTGGCCTGTGTCCCTTCCCCAGTCTCCTCTCCTGTTGTGGCAGAGGCAGGGCTGAGGTCTCCATCCATGACTCAACCTTGGCTTTCTCTTAGCTGTAGCTTCTCATGTCCTTGTTGAAAATAAGAATTATTCTCTATTCAGAACCAAATATAATGCTAAAGTCTCCTTAAGCTATGCACTTAAGCAAAATATATTAATACAGGAGCTCTGACATCAACAATGGATTATTCTACCAAGGAGATGTTGGCCAGGGGATCCAAGCCCCCACAAAAGGTAAAGGCTCCTTGCCTCCAAACTGGGATATCTGTAGGAAGAGAGGCAATAAGGCCCTGCTGTTGAAGACCTGATATAAACATGGGAAAGATGTATGGAGACCGCACTTGCAAGTATACAGATGGTCTCTGGAATGCCAGAAAGTGTTACCAAAGGCCACTAAACCAATAAAGCAAATATAGGTCTCCTTGAGTCAAACAAGACTCCTCCATCAGCACCAGCTACACCTCATCTGCCTGGAAATACTGTGCAGCAGTGGCAGCCATATGTCTGTATATCCCAAATCAAATTGGCTATTAGCTTTCTCCTTGGAGGAATAACCCATGACTGATGCCACAAGCTTACATCCTCTAATGGTTAGGAGATGTTATAAACCACATGAAGACCCTGTCATACTTAACAGAAGAAAATGTAATTCATGGATTAACATACCATCCAAACATCTGTGTCTATACCAAAGTAACCTACCATAACAATTAGTACTGTTTAAATACCGATATATCTAATTGCATGTGCTTCATTAGTAGGATCGAAAGGCTATATATTATACTGTTTAAATACCTATATATCTAATTGCATGTGCTTCATTAGTAGGATCTAAAGGTTATGCCTGGACAAGCTGGCAGCCCATGAAAGAAAACAGCCAGAATTGACTAGAGACCAAGACAACAGCTCCAGAGAAAGTAGACTGTTTTGCTTCTCATCCACCTGTGCCTAAGCCTAGGAAACAATCTGCACGGTAGAATGTAAGGGCTGCGATTGGGGTGAATGGTGAAACTACAACAATATAGACTGGACACTCATTTGATCAACTTGATTGAACATACAAGCCCCCCCTGCTGGATGGTGGGACCCATGAGCTGTGTGGGTTTGGGCACAACTGCTCGCAAATTGGTTTTACATGAAGGATGCTTGTACTCACAAATTATCACTTATTGTTAAAAAAATGAAAACAGAACAAACCGGAAAGATGCAGAAAAGTTATGGCAGAATGCATGATCTGGGGTGGGTAGGGGTGGGGTGGGGGGAAGGGAAGGGGATATATGCCTGAACTGAATTGGAAAATGATGTATGAAATACACAAAGCATCAATAAAAATAAAAAAATAAAAAATAAAAGAAGGATGTGGTATGGGTTTGTTTGTTTTTGAACTTCTAAATATAAAATGTGGTTTATGATTTTATTAAAAGAGAGGAAGCTTCATAAAACTTAATATGAAATAAAACCTGATAACTTCCAGGACCTGTATGTTTACTGTGCTGAGTCTGTTGCAGGTGAGGCAGGCACAGGCTAGGGAAGCCAAGTGTGGCTGGGCTCTATCAGGGCTCTGTCTTCTGTGGATTTGTATGCACTCATCCTTAACGAGGTCATCTTCATGTCTTCTGTCCCTGACCCTCAGTAGCATGTTGTTCCACCAGGACCTGTGAGCACCAGGGACAGCGCTCAGTCTCAGCTCAGGTCTGGCCCTCAGGCCCTCTTTGCACTTCAGGGTTTTAGGTCTATAAATGGCACCTGTTCTGGATCTGTAGAATAGACTTTGACTGCCTTCCCACCTTTGTGTCTTCAGCTTTGACAGAAACAGGATGCACTTTGTTTGCAATTGACCCCTCCCTCAATGCCTCCCAGGGCATTCCCTGCAAGCATGTGGCTCCCCTGTGGGGAGATGAATTTTCAACTTTTGTCTTTCTGCGGGGATGTTTTCTGGGTTATAATCATCTTTTCTGCAGTCTTTCCCTAGGATCCAGATTCTAGAATTAACAGAGAGGAGAGATCTCATAATCAATTTTACACAAAAAACTTGTGAGACTTCTGTCTTCTCTGTCCACCTGCCTCTTCTCTCTGCCCTTAGGGTCTTTCTCCAACCCAAGCTCATGAATATTTAATGAAGAGTATTTTCATGTGGATGGAAAACCAGGTGTATGACTCAAGGATCTCCTTTACTTAGCCTTGTAAATGCCAGGCAAGGGCTCTACTGGTGCACTACTCTGCCAGTCCTTGGTTTTGAAACATGGTATTCCTGTAAGCTCAGGCTGGCCTTTAATTCACAGTCTTCCTACCTCACTCTTCTGAGTAGCAAGATGAGTCATACATTTTGAAATGAGAAATGTCTTCACGTACTAGTAAAAAGGAAGGAGGAAAGAAAGGGAGGGCAATACTTGTGAGAAGAGCTCAGTGTGAGGACCTTGTCCTACAACTGCCACAGAGCAGCCTTGGTCTGAGGCTCCATTAATGAAGATCCTATCCGCAAAAGTGAGAGGACAGAGCTCTGCAGCAATCAGCCATTCAACTGACATTTCTTGAACACTGTCTACCTGACTTACAATTTGGACATGTAGGTTATAACAGAGAACTAAAAGCAGGACTGTACTGCCTGCCTTGTGGAGGTTGTGCTCTAATGGGAAGAACCACATGATACGCTCTATGGAGTAGTAAATGAGGGGGATGTTCACACTATGAAGTTCTTTTTTTTTTTTGGTCTTTTCCAGACAGGGTCTCCCTGTAGCCCCAGCTGTCCTGGAACTCACTCTGTAGACCAGGCTGGCCTTGAACTCACAAAGATCCGCCTGCCTCTGCCTCCCAAGTGCTAGGAAGTTTTTTCAAAGCAGGGAATCCTGCCGTGCTGGTGACCCAGGATGGGACCCTGTCTATGTGTTCTAGGGAGAAGGAGGATCCAGGACATGGTGAGGAGCCATTGAAAGGTGATCAGAAGTACAGTCATGTCATACAGGTAGAGACAAGGTTAGAAGGATTGTTTCTTTGAGGAAACATATTTGTGTAATGCCTCTCCTTCCAAGGATCATTCTAACAACAGAGGTGAGAACTGATTTAAGGCATTGGGACAGAAATGGATGAGGCAGTCTTCAATTTCCCTGGAGCGGGTGTGAGCAATGGGAATAATGAAAATAAGGGGATGCAAGTGCCCCTCAACCAATGAGTGGATAGAGAAAATGTGGTACATTTACACAATGGAGTTCTATGCAGTGGTAAAGAAAGATGACATCACGAAATTTGTAGGTAAATGGATGGAACTAGAAGATTTTTTTAAAGAGATTTCATACATTATTTTTTTATTTATTTTTATATGTGTATGAATGTCCTATCTGCATGTAGGTTTGTGCTCCCGTGTCGTGCAATGCTGCAGAGGTCAGAAGAGGGTCTCAGATTCCCCTGGAACTGGAGTTCTCCTGGAATTGGAGCTACAGATGGTTCTTAGCCACCATGTGTGTGCTGGGGATCGAACCCGGGTCCTCTGCAAGAGCAGTCGGTGCTCTTAACCGCTAGGCTATCTCTCCAGCCCCAGAACTAGAAGATTTTATGCTAAGTGAAGTAACACAGTCCCAGAAAAACAAAAGATGAATGGTATCCCTCATCCGTGGATGCTAGTACCAAGTACCTATTTATAAGGCAAACTGAGCAACATTAATGATATAGTCCTTGTGATCTGAAAACAACTGTGCTCTTATATTGCAAATCCCTAGACAGGTTCTAGAACTAACCTGCTATTTATTTTCAGACTTTGAACTTTGAGTATATTATGTTGGGTATGTATGCATTTTTTAGAGTAATATAAAATTAAAATGGAAAAATTCGAATCAAGAAATATGATATGGAAATAACATATAGTTTGTTTTCAGAAGCTACAATTTTAATATAGGTGCAATGTATTGGGCTGGTGTTACTTAGCCTTTCTGGGTGCTTAACAACCATACTTAATACCCATACCAATTTGGCCAAGGGACCTAAGAGATAACTTTGTCCCTTGCCCTCAGAAGTCAACCAAGTCTTAGGGGACTATGCATGGAGGCATCTCTTGAAATGTCCTGCAAATGTGGGTCACTAGTCTTTCTGATCAGGGACATCCTAGACAACTACTAATGGGACTTCCGCCAGTGTCCAGTCTATAAAGAGGAAAGTCTGCTCATGCTTCAAAAAGGGAATCCTGAGCCAGGTGTGGTGGTGCGTGCCTTTAATCTCAGCACTCAGGAGGTAGAGGTAGACGGATTTCTGTGAGTTCAAGGCCAGCCTGGTCTACAGAGCATGCTCCAGTACAGCTGGTACTAAAAAGGAGACCCTGCCTCAAAAATACCAAAAAAGGAAAAAAATTAAAAAAAAAAAGGAAACCGGTCTAGCAAGACCTGATTTTTGTCCTCGAGTGGATGAAACTAGTAAATGAAAAGCTGAAAGGAGGCAGGGGCTCCCATTCTCTGCCCCCCCAAAAAAACCCTGAGAGACCCCTGAGGACAAGATCCTCAACTGACCTTAAGAAAACAAAAACCTTGGTTAATCCAGGCTAACTGTGTGGTCTTAAGCATCCAAAAGGAAAATAAAACCATAAATAAATAATCAATAAGGCCTGAGAAATTGTAATTCAGATATAAAGCTTGAGATCTCAGTAAAAAGACAAAAAGAAAAAAGAGAGAGCACTGTTGTTTGGCCTGTCTTCAATTCTTACTGGCAAGTACATCTACTCTGTGGCTGCCACTGCTTTTGCCATTCTTCAAAGACATGAGACACAGCTTTTAAACCCTCCAATATGGAATGAAGACTCATGTCTCTCCACGAATCCTCCAAACCTTCAATGCCAGATGGGGACTACTGAGATATCCGGCTTGTGGACTGAGCAGCTACGGGGATTTCAGCCTCATCAAAGTATAGACTACCATTGTTGGACTACCCAGGTTGTATCATGGAGGCCAGTACGGGAAGATCAAGACAGGACACATACTTACTGGACCTCATTTGGGGGACCATGGGAGGGAAAGACCCCAGTGTGGAGCACAAGGGCAAGACCGATGCTTGCTATGTAGACCAGGCTGCCCTTGAACTAACAAAGATATGACTGCCTCTGCCTCCAGAGTGATGATTAAAGGCATGCACCACAACATAGATCATCTTTTTATCATTATTTTCATTTGCTAAAAGATCTATCACTTTCATAATTTGATAACTACAAAAAAGAAATTTAAAGAAAGACCTTACATGTCCCTCAACAAGATGTGCAGATTCATCAGAGAATTTGCTTTCTCTAAGGGACAGTAAGGAAGGTTTCCTGCAGCTCTTGTAATTTCTGGTCAAGCCAACACTACAGGGACTCTCTAAGAACATGAAGACAAGTCCCTCAGTGGACAGCTTTGTCTAGTTCATTTGGGGCTGCTCCTCAGTGATCTGTAATTGGTTCTCAGGGGCATTCTCCACCTGCCTTCCCTTGTGCTATAAGGGCTCGATGTGAAAGGATAGGATGGTGTGGGGCAGGAAGAGGGCACGGTGGCTGGAGAGAATGTCCCAAAGGTGGAGAATGGCAAGGCTGATATTTCTAATCAACACCCTGTATTATTTCACATTGAGTTCAAAAAAGGAGGAGCTAATGGGGGAACCCTGCCACTCTGAGCCTTTGGCAAGCCTCAGCACATGTTCACCAGGTCAGTTTTGTCTTTAGAGAGCAGGGCTGTTACGTCAGGTGAGCCTCCTCTTTGTGCATAAATTTTTATGATTAGTTCATAGATCTTTTTAAAAGCTAAAAGGTTAGTTTGGACAGCCATTTCTCCACTAATTTAGTAGATTTCAATTAACCCAGAGAGTCCAAAAGTCTCCTTTTGCTGGCATTTTGGGAATCCTTCAGGTTCTAGTGCTGCTGTTCCCTTCCTTGGATCTTTAAAAGGAGAGTCCCGTCCTTCCCACTGCATGCCTGGCTACTTAGAGAGAGGAGTAGACCCCCATGCTCTCCAGGCTCTGATTGGTGTGCTGTATGGAACATGCATGCTATGTGGAACATTCACACCAATGTTCTCATGTGCTTGTCCTTCTCACAGCATGGAAAACCTGGAATCAAATTAAAATTATATGATTTTCTTTCAGATATACTCAGACATATATATATATATATATATGTATATATGTATCTATACACGCATACATACATACATGTACCTTTTCCTTGTTATGTGGTAGCCACGACAAAAGTATTTGAAAACTTGACTAAAAATAATCTAAATTTAATTTCATTATTTACTTTTTACAAAAATAATACATTTAGAAGATATTGCAAAGTGTATAAGAAAATAAAATCTGTTTCTTAAAGATTAATTAGAAATTGCAGGTGGTATATAGTCCTTCTAATACGAGCTCTTGGAATGGTTTGAATTGCTTTGGCAGAAGTGGCGATGGATTAGAATATAGGTTGAGTGAGAACTTTGGCTCTAACCTAGGGCTGTCTGTGAGTCTATTTGGACATAGACAGGCATTTGTCAATATTCTCATTTTCTGGCCAGCTGGGTATGAAGAAACTCATCTTCATTGCAAACTCATTCTGTTCTTTCCTTTAGATTCCAACTCAAACTCAGCTATAGTTCTTGGAGTTTCACAACTGTAAACCCAGCAGCATCCATTAGCCTGGAACTCCTGTTTTGCCCACTCTGCTCTTGCTAGGTCCTCTCAGTTTTTTTTTTCTATAGTTCTCACATCACCTTTTTTCTTTTTCTTTCTCCAACTTCTCACTCTTTGAATAACAGGGTTAGCAATGTCTGAAAATGTCAGGTGATCTTTCTTATGTGAAAATATCTGCCACGTGGGGGAACACACACACACACACACACACACACACACACACATACACACACACAGGGGATCCAATTCTTAAGTTGAAAAGGGAAATGTTCTTTTGTTTGTGGTTGGCTCATGTACATAGCTTATACTACCTCATTTGTAATCTATATCTCTATGGTAAGGACCCTTTGGTAATTGTATTTCATTCTCTGCTTTCAGGGTCCTTGAAGCTGGTACTTTCTCTGGACAAATCAGCACTCAGTATTTGTTTCCTAGAAACAATCAAGGTAAGTGGAGCCTGGTGGTGCATAAATAGTGCTTTTTATACATTGGACAAGGACTATGATTTGCAAAGACAGTGGGCTTCATGGTGTCCTATGGATTCCAGCTCGACTCTGACAGATTTCCTTTGATTCCCCAACTTTCTCTTGTCCTCATTCTGCATTCCTTGAAATGGACTCTCAAGGAGGGCAGAATGAGGATGGTACACATCCCTTAGGAAAAGCCCTGAGGCAATCAGAACACATATCAGATTCACAAAGAATTACAAACTTACTGTCATCTCTTCTGACTTCCACTTCCAGCTAATGTTCCCAAAGACAAAGCACAAATGAGTAGAAACTACAGGAAAGAAAAGTCTGTCTCACTGCAGAAGCTAAGTGCTCACAGTCCAGATGATCTAACAACAGCCTCAGTTTCCTGGTTTCCTGTGGTGTGCTGCTGCTGAGTGCTGCTCTGCTGACCTGGTTAGTATAGGAATCTCTGTCCTAAACAATCTGTGTACAAAGAACACAAAGCCCAGGGTGGGTCTGGACCAGATAAAATAGCCCAGAAGTTCTGGAATGAACAGAGGGCATGAATAATTCATACCTCAGGGAAATACAGATGACCCAGAGGGCCAGGAGGAGCCTGGAAGAGAGTCGGGCTGACCACAGAACCTGTGAGGTCTGGGTCTGAAAAGCACCAAACCCATGTCTAGAGAAGCCACATGGGTCAGGTTAAAGATACTTATTGTGAATTCACCATTTGTTATGTTGTTGGATACACAAGATCAAAATGTTACCTCCTGTGCTGAGTGAACTTACCTTCTGGGGTAGGGAAATGTTTCCCATAGAAGAATGAGTGACCCCACAGTCTTTGCGCTCCACTCTCCTCCGATGGTCGGTGGTGAATATGCCTCCATATCTTGGATCTACCCTCCTGAAACTTGCCTAATCTAGTGAGATGTAGGCCACTCTGCTGGTTAGCACCTGAGCTGTGCCTTGATGGCACCAGAGCAAGATCCTGTGTGTGAGCAGAGGAGGTGCCATGCTCTGGCACTGCCCCCCCCCCCCCCGGTTCTCTCCCCTCAGTACTCACCCAATGTTCCTTCACAGATGAGTTTCTTTAATCACTTGGCCCTTTACCTCTGCAGCCTTTTTCACCTTCATTTGCTCTGACATTCCCTGCCTCAGGGTCAGCTGGAGGGTTTTTTTTGTTGTTTTTTAATCTGAGATACCTTCACTTCCTCTCTTTCCACATTAGCAGTGACTTTTCCCAGCAATGCAGAATCATTTTCTCCAAGCTGAGCTCAACTTTCTTTCAGTGAACTGCACTTATCTGCTGATGTGTGGGTTTGTTACAAAGGCTGTGGCTGTTTAAGGTCACTGCCTAGTTTTATTTGACTGGGAATTGTCAAGGTTTAGATAGACCAGATACTTAGTATAAGACTGCTAAAGGAATAAAGGCTGTTTGTTAGTCAGGGAGACCTCAGGGAAGTTGCAACTGAACTTAGATCTCTGAGGCTCTAACATCAGTGATAATCGGATAAACAAAAGTAGAAATAGGGTTGCATGCAAAGTGTAGATCTATCTCACAGCAACCTCGTTACCAGCATGCAGTCTCCTGTCCCTCTGAGCTCTGAGTCCCTCGGTTTCCCTTAGGCAACAATTGTTGTGGCCTGTATTATGTGATAATAAATGGGATGTATCTGCATTACTACTACGAAGTAGAAAATGACAGTTTAAACTTTATGAGAATCTATACATGATTTACACTTTTCCATCCACCTTGGCCATTCTCTGTTCTCAATCATCCCACATTTTCTGTAGTAAGAAGGCCGGGCGTGGTGGCGCACGCCTTTAATCCTAGCACTCGGGAGGCAGAGGCAGGTGGATCTTTGTGAGTTCAAGGCCAGCCTGGTCTACAGAGTGAGTTCCAGGTCAGCTGGGGCTACAGGGAGACACTGTCTCGAAAAGACCAAAAAAAAAAAAAAAAGAAGTACATGGTAGTCAGCATGTGAAATCTACCTGCTGGTGACAGGTTCACATCAGCTCTCCAGAAGCATTGTGCTCCATCAACCTTTGGCATCCACAAGCCTTCCCTCCAGTGCACAGTCTTCCATGGCACTTGGCCTTCAAAGATTTGTTTGCAAGCTACTGTCTTCCAGAAGCTTCTCCAAACTGGATTCCCATACATACAACATGAGTTTAGGTTCTTTTTGTTCTCCAACCCTCCCTGCACTTTAGCACATCTTCACTAAAAATTATTGACTAAGCAAAAACGTACTTCTAGAAGGTTATTTTGATAAGATTCTGAAACCTGGAGACTGGATGGAAACCCAGTGGGGACTGATGCTCGCATGGGACAGAGATGGAGACAAAGGAGTATATAGAAGTTGTTGATGAGGTTTCAGAAGATGAGGGAGGAAGAGGATGTTGAGGTAAGGATGTCCAGGAGACAGTGACCTGAGATTTCATTTGGTTTCCAACTCACTGCCAGAGTGCTGGCTGTAGTTGTGGAGGCTGAAAGTTTGTTGTCGAGGAACACATCTAGCAGGTGTTTGGGAGAGGTTCCATGGCACACATGAAGGAAACTGACCAATTATACAGATCAGGGTGTTAGAACTGTGTGATATGAGCAAAGATGGAATTAGTGTGCTAAAAGTTTAGAAACTTTAAGAGGGTTAGCACAACTAAAGAGTTCAGGGGAAAATGAGAGCTGAGAAGCAGTGAGGAAAAAACAGACAGGGCAAATGCAGACTAGTGTATGCTGGTCTCATTCTGCACTCGCTCTGTTATCTTTTATATTTTAGCCCCATCAACCTTAGGATCACTCTGGAAGACAGAGAGACACTAACGGTTCTCCAGCTACTGCCAAGCAGAACACTGAATGACCCATGGAATGTGTCTCCATGGGCAACCAAACTGTCACTGTATTTGTACTCCTTGGCTTTCATGACATCCCTGGGCTGCACCCCCTGCTCTTTTCTGTGGTCATCGCTGTCTACGCCTCCATCATCGCCGGGAACACCCTCATTGTGGTGCTGGTTCTCAGCTCCCACAGGCTTCACACGCCCATGTATTTCTTTCTGGCCAACTTGTCGTTCATGGAGATCCTCTATACCTCCACAGTGGTGCCTAAAATGTTGGAGGGCTTCCTTCAGGAGGCCACCATCTCTGTGTCTGGCTGCTTGCTCCAGTTCCTCATCTTTGGCTCTCTAGCCACAGATGAGTGCTTCCTGCTGGCTGTGATGGCCTATGATCGCTACCTGGCAATCTGCCACCCCCTGCGCTACCCACTCCTGATGGGCCCTGGGTGGTGCCTGGGGCTGGTGCTCACAGCCTGGCTATCCGGCTTCATGGTAGGTGGACTCATCGTGGCTCTGATGGCCCAGGTGAGGTTCTGTGGCCCCAACCACATTGATCACTTTTACTGTGACTTCTCCCCTTTGATGGGCCTGGCTTGCTCAGATACTAGAGTGGCCCAGATGACAACATTTGTTCTCTCAGTGATCTTCCTCACTGTCCCCTTTGGACTTGTTCTGATCTCCTATGTTCGGATTGCTGGGGCTGTGCTGAGAGTCCCCTCTGGGGCCAGCAGGACAAAGGCTTTCTCCACTTGCTCTTCTCATCTGGCCGTGGTGTCCACATTCTATGGAACCCTCATAGTCTTGTACATTGCGCCCTCTGCTGTCCACTCCCAGCTCCTCTCGAAGGTCTTTGCTCTGCTCTACACAGTGGTCACCCCTATCTTCAACCCTGTCATCTACACCCTGAGGAATCAGGAGGTTCATCTGGCACTAAGAAGGCTTCTCTACTGCAAACCCACTGAAGAATGATTGAAGGGGGCAGGGAAGGTGTGTTTTGTTTTGTTTTGTCTTTTGCATTTGGAACATTTCGACTGAGAAGTCTCCCACCATAGGCAAGAGATAAATCACTTTGTACATTCCTAGCATTCCCCTTTGGCTCTTCTGAGTTATGACTGAAGGGAAAACAGCAGCCCAACAATCTGCAAGTGTTAGTTTTATTTTTTTTTTTAATTTTATTTATTTTTGTATGTGTATGAGTGTACTGTCTGCATGTAGGTTTGTGCACCCGTGTCGTGCAATGCTGAGGAGGTCAGAAGAGGGTCTCGGATTCCCCTGGAACTGGAGTTCGCCTGGAATTGGAGTTACAGATGGTTCTTAGCCGCCATGCGGGTGCTGAGGATCGAACCCAGGTCCTCCGCAAGAGCAGTCGGTGCTCTGAACTGCTAGGCTATCTCTCCAGCCCGCAAGTGTTAGTTTTAAAATTACTTAAACTTCTGTGACTTTTCTTATTGAATATAGCATAAATATTACCTTGATTTGATCACACACTATAGATGTGCTGAATTATCACAATGTATCCCATTATTATGCACAATACTAATTAATGAAACGAAAAAATGGTAATGCTGAAATAAATCCAGAGATAAAACTCATGTATACTATTAAAGTACAGCAGTTTTAAAACAGGATCACTTTAATTAACTCAACAAATAAAAACAACAGAGCTGGTTTAAGAAAGTCACTCAAACATTTGAAAAGTCCCAGACTTTATGCATCTCTGTGAACTTCACATTGTTAGAATGCAGGATGGCCTTTGAAAGTTTCTTGTTAGCTCATGTGTGTGTGTGTGTGTGTGTGTGTGTGTGTGTGAGAGAGAGAGAGAGAGAGAGAGAGAGAGAGAGAGAGAGACCACAAATTGGATGATGGAGTTTGCAATCTGTTTTTCCACAGAATAATATGCCATAAATAACCCCTCATCACAATGATAAATGAACAAATAAAAACGTTGAGGAGTCTGTAGTTTATCCTCCAATAAAACATGGAATAAAATTATGTTCCCTCTGTCCTGACCCTGCTGACATGGATTGTCAACCTCACTGTTATTTGACCTCTATAAATTCCACAGCTTCCTGAGCAAGCATGACTTCCTTCTGATGGGTTTTTACTCAGTGGTATCTGGCGTCTGTTGAAAGACGAATATTTAAAGAAAAAAATTGAATTCACAAGCTCTCAGAGGACAGAAGAGATGTATGTAGGGACGGTGAGGGTGTCAAATTGTTTTATCTGGTTATTTTATGTGAGAAATAACTGCTAGTCATATGCTGTGAATAGTGATTAGAACTGAAAAGAAGACATTCAGTTCTAGATGACCCAGGAGAAAAGTCCAGACCTAAGCCCAGCATAGAGTAAGATGCTAAAGAGAATCGAGTCTTGGAGGCTCAGCACTTCACTTCCAAAGGCAAACTTGTATCTAAGTCCTGTGCAGAGTTGTTCTCCTGATGGGAATTACTCACTAGATGCTTAAGCAGATGCAATTCGCAATGCACAATAGTGCAAAATATAGTGGGTTGTGCAATAAACATGACACATGGTCTTTATAAGACATTTTATTTTTATGTGTATGAGTGTAAGCCTGAGTGTGTGTATGTATACCACATGTATGAAGTGCCTGCAGAAGCCAGAAGAAGGTGTGGGATCCCCTGGAGCTGGAGTTACAGGTAGTTGTAAAGCTCCATGAGGATGTTGGGAACCAAAATAGGGTCCTCTGCAAGAATACCAAATGCTCTTAGTTGCTGAGTCTTCTCCCAGCCCAAACCTCTTGACATGATAAACCTATGCACAGGGAGACCAGCTGATCACCTGAAACTAACTAAAACAGTTAGTCTAAATGCTTTTATAATACAGTACAGCAAATCATTTTTCTGCCTCACACTTTGCCAGTCTATCTTTGAAAGAATTCACTCATCAAGTAACATACTGTTCACTTTACTTATTTCTGCAGAAAAACAGAAATCCTAGGTGATGTCAAATCCACATACATAGGAAATACTCTTTTGTCCTTTTTATAAATTAAGGGTTATATTGAAAAATCCTCTGAGTTTTATGTCTGACCTATTCTCAGCTAGAGAATCAAAATGCTCCAGAAACTCTCAAAGACAGTATAATCATGGAACTACACAAAACATTCTGAAAGTTAAGAATCATAGGGAAATGCACTGACCAGTTATTTTCTTCTTGATAGTGATGGTGCGTGTGCAGGTGCTGGGATTGCATGGGAGATGGTAACCTTTCTTTAGAGAAGAGTAGAGGTGATGGTGATGGTGATGGTACCTGTGCAGGTGTGGCCACTTCATTGAAGATGGTAATCATTCTTTAGACAAGAGTAGAGGTGATGGTGATAGTGCTTGTGTGGTTGTGGCTGCTGCACTGAAGATGGTAATCTTTCTTTAGGACAATAGTAGAGATGGTGGAGAAGATCTTTATTATTAAACCACTGATAGAAATTATGAAGTGGGGCTGGAGATATGGATTAGAAGTTAAGAGCACTGACTGGTCCTAGGTTTGGTTCCCAGCACCCACAACAGTCTATAACTACAGTTCCAGGGGATCTGACACCTTCTTCTGGCCTCCACGGGTATTACACATTCAGGCAAAACACACATAAAATTAAATTTTTAAGAAGTATTGATGGTTATTGTGATGGTTGTCATGATGGTAATGAGTATTCAGGTCTCAGCAACATTAGTGTCATAAGGCAACTGAAAAACAGCTAACCCAATACAGTGCCTTTTCCAAAAGAGCATTATATTTATTAATTTTCTTGTTCTTTGACAAAATTTCTGACAAAAGCAACTTAGGAAAAGGTTTGAGGGAATAAAGCTCATCATGGTGGGGAAGGCAATAGGAGCATGAGTGCAGGTCACATCATCCTTTGTTCAGATAGCAGAGAGTGGTGAATACTGACACAAGAACTCAGTCTATGGGATGGACGGTGCCATCCACATTCAGGACCATCCTCCTTCCTTAGTTAAACCTCTCTGGAAACACCTTATAAACACAACATGCCCAGAGGTCTGTCTCCTAGGTGATGTCAAATCTAGCCATGTTGACAGTGAAGATTACCCACGGCAACTATGCAGAGCTCCTTTTAGAGAACAGACTCACTTTGCATGCACAATAGTGATATGAGAGAGGAACTCTTCCCTGAGTTTCTGACTATGAACATGATCCTTAGTCCTGAGATTTCTCCATGCGCTGGACCCTTCTCAATGAACTTTTAACTTCCTATTTTTCAGACTGTAAATGGAGCGGTTCAGAGCAGGAGTTACCAGTGTGTACATGATAGCGGCCCCCAGACCCCCAGAAGAGTGAGAACTGGATGGGGAATCAGATAGGCAGCAAATATGGTACTGTAGAAGAGGGTGACCATAGAGAAGCAGGAGCCACAGCTGACCAGGCCTTTCCTCTTCCCCTGTGTGGATGGAAACCTGGGCAGAGCCTGGAAAAATATGACCATAAGAACTAACAATGCAGAGGAGAAGCACACCAATTCTTTTTTGGTCTTTTTGAGATAGGGTCTTCCTATAGTTCCCCAGCTGTCCTGGAATTCACTCTGTAAACCAGGTTGGCCTTGAACTCACAAAAATCCTCCTGCCTCTGCCTCCCAAGAGCTAGGATTAAAGGCGTGCACCACCAGGCCTGGCTTAAGCACACCAATTTTTTTTATTTAATATTGTATGTATATGAATGTACTGTCTGCACGTAGGTTTGTGCACCCGTGTTGTGCAACACCGCGGAGGTCAGAAGAGGGTGTCAGATTCCCCTGGAACTGGAGTTCTCCTGGAATTGGAGTTACAGACAGTTCTTAGCCGCCATGTGGGTGCTGGGGATCGAACCCAGGTCCTCTGCAAGAGCAGTCAGTGCTCTTAACCGCTAGGCTATCTCTCCAGCCCCAGCACACCGATTCTTAAGACACCAGCCAGAGACCTCATCAGGCCCTGGTTGAGTTGGGCATCAGAGCAGGAGACCCACAAGTCTGGGCCAAAATCACAGAAAAATGAGGGATATCTTGATGAGTATGGAAGAATAACCAGGAGAGCAACAAAATGTGGGCCAGAGAGACACGGTGAGCCACTCCCTATGACCTGCTGACCAGCAGCCTACATTCACCAGCAGTCATTAGAAGTGGGTAGTGCAGGGGATAGCAGACAGCAGCATAGTGGGCAGTAGCCATGACTGATAGAAGCAGGTTATCCATGTCGGGAAAAACAGTGAAGAAATATGTCTGGGTCAGTCATCAAGAGAAGGAGTTCAGTCCATCACTGGTCCACAGTCTCCAGCATTTTAGGAGCTGTGGTAGTGATGAAGCAAACATCCACTGAGGAGAGCTGGCTGAAGAAGGCATACATAGCAGTGGACAGCAACTCCAATGGCCAGCAGAAGTATTATATTCCTCAAGATTCCCAGCAAGTAAAGGATCAGGAAGATGCTGAACAGGAGCCATCATTTCTCTAGGTCACCGGACAGTCCCAAGAGGACAGAGTCAGGTGACTGTATGCATGCAGTTCATCCTAATCCTTGTGTTTCAAGAAGGAATTGCTCTGAGGAGGATTTGCTCACTGCAGACACTGGGAAGAGCATCAGCCTGTCCTGGTCCCTCAGCACTCCCTCACAGCACCAAACAAATAATGCAAACTAGAATAGCAACAGAGGAGATAGAGCTGGAATTCATTAAGAATGGTCATTGGGCAGACATAAAGACAATGGACCTCAATGGACAATGGGGACAGTGGCCCCTGAGTTCTCCACTGGTAAAAGCTGTGCTATTTAAATTTTGTGCTATGAGATGTACCAACCACTTGTTTGTAATCTCTTTTTGACTGTAATCCCTCTGAAGGCTGAGGCTGCATCTTAGTACTTGACTTATTGCTTTGCACATAGTAAGATCTCAGTAAATGACCCTGTCCATCCACAGAGTCGACATTCTGCCTGAAGCTGTAGTTGACTAACTAAGGTCCTGCTGGTCTCCTAAGTGACTTGCTATGATTGCTTCATCTAACATCTAACATTGTTCACAACATAGCCATGGCAAGCTCAAAAAAAAAAAAAAAGAAACTATGTCTCTCCTTTGCTGAAGCAGTCACCTAGGTAACTGTCTTCTATTAAACCTGCACAGTTCCTCATGTGGTTTCTAAGACTCCTAGTGTTTTGATTTTGAGGAACCATATCAGCTCCATTAAGCCTCCCTGTCCACTAATTCTGTCCTACCAAGCCACCAGGCATCATTTTACAGAGCCTCATATGGTAGAAGACTCTGTGTGTGTGTGTGTGTGTGTGTGTGTGTGTGTGTGAGAGAGAGAGAGAGAGAGAGAGAGAGAGAGAGAGAGAGAGAGGTTTATGTGTCTCTCCTCATGTGTTTTACTCCCATGGCCTCCACTCTGATGACTATATGTAATCTGGAAGACCTCCCAACATCCCCACTCTAAACATGCAGTCAGGCTCTTCCACATTCTCAATATCTTATAGTGGGGCTTAATCTCTAATAATATTTGGAAATATCAGACCATCTCCAAACCACAACATACCTCCTCTCACTCCTGGAAGTCATATCCTTTTCACATACAAAGCACAAGCATTCAGGGGCTAGAGAGATTGTTCAGAGGTTAAGACCACTGCCTGCTCTTCTAGAGAACATGTGTACCATAACTCTAGTTCCATGAAATCTGATACCCTCTTCTGGCCTCCATCTGCATTGCCTGCATAGGTGCACTAAGATACATACAGGAAAAATACACACATAACATAAAAAAATTAAGACAAAAATACATGCATTCTATTCAAAGAGCTTTATACCTACTCCAAACTCAAAAGTTCAAAGTCCTGAGTCTTATCTGAGATGAAAATCTAACTCTTCCAACTGTGATTCTACAAAGTCAGAAATAAGTTAGTCACTTACTGGGAAAAGCACAGTTGTTCTTTCTACTCCAAAAGAGAGCAATAGGCAAATGAAAAGGCTAACCAGCTCAAACCACAACTAAACTTCACAAGGCATAAAACCATGGAGCCCACAATGGCTGCTCCACTCAGCTCTCTCTGTCTGGATATCCACCCTGGGGCTGAAGCTCTCTCTAGGGTAGAGCTCTGGCATTTAGAAGGCAGTTCTTCTCCCAGGTCTTCAACAAGCAGTGTCCTGGTGAGGCTCTGTGGCAGCTCCACCCCTGTCTCATGGCTCTTCCTGGCCTCCAGGCTTTCCTGTGAACTTTCAGTAGAATTTGTCTAGACCACATAGCTCTGGTGTTTCCTGTGCCTGGAAAATCAGCACCATGCAGAAGTCACAGTCTACTGCCATGAGCTCCCTTCAGAGCAGCAGCATGAGCATCCTGGCCTGCTTGAATCCCAGCTGCAGCAGCAATGCTGCACTTCGCCAGAGCAGGAAACCAAACCATGATTGTTCTGGGCATCAAACCTAAAGCCATTGTGCCCTTGTAAGTATCTGGGCTTGTGATGGAAGATGTCTTCTGGCCCTGCTGCCCATGTTGTGAGAGTTAGAGCTTGGTTCATTTTACCCATGGTGCTGGCTCCCTTTTTTCTGTACACCAGTGACAGAATCTAGAGCTTTGAGCATATTAACCAAGTGTTCTGTCAATGAAATCTGTCTCCAAGCCCTAGGTAAGCTCTTTATCAAATGTTGGATAGGAAAGGAAGTACATTTTTTTTCTCTTTCCCCAGTCAACATTTGAATTGTACAAATCTCTCCCCTTTGCTTTCCCGTGATTTATACATTATGCTTTTAGGCTCTATTGTCTTGTTTCCAGAACTTGACCATACACAATTTTAACCCAGAAACAACTGGAATACTTTCTGTTTAAATGTCTCTGCCGTATTTTCCTGTTTGTCACTTTTAAACAAGGCCTTACATACATGGAGATATTCAGCCAAATTCTTTGCAATGTTGTGTCAAGGAGACCTCTAGTTCAACTACTGTTAGAATATTCTTATTTGTGCCTGCACTCTGGTCAGGATCACTTATCTAATCTCTAAGAAAAAGTTAGGAAAGGGCTAGAACATCTTAGAGATAAGACACCTGAGGACTTAATCTGTAGTACTGTGTCACTGCAAAGAAGGAGACCAAGACAGAAAATTGGTACTAAACTTAGCAAGTCTTGAAAGTGCAAAGACAGGTACACCTGTGCTTATTTCAGCACTGTGTTTCCTTCACATGGCTGCAGTGCACTCAGAAGACACTCCAGCTAAAACTTTAGCCACCCTAGAGATAAAATCTGGGGACTTGAGCGGGGGTAAGAGAACCTGCCCAGACCATGGGATACAAAGCTAGAGGAGTCAACAATGGTATCTGGTAAGTAAAGAGGAAAAGAACCAAAGTGAAGACAGCTCTGGTAGACATTGAATTTCAGCACTGGAGGACAAAACTGATGAAATCCTGCAGTCATCCATCAATGAGTAAGAAATAAACAAGAGATCTCCTGAGACCAGCTGAGGCAAGCACAGGTAGGTAGACAGCAGCTGGGTGCTTCAGCAAGGTTGATTGTTGATTGATTTAATATAGTTAATCCATTAATCCAGTTGTCTTTGGCTTAACTGGCTTTTGTGACTGTGGGGGCGGAGTTATCCTCCCAGCTGCTATAAAATGTAGGGTTGCATGAGTTTCAAGATCTGAGATCTCCGGAGACCAGCTGAGGCAAGCGCAGGTGCCAGGGTGCGGACTAAAGAGCCCACCCACAGTCGTTCCCCGCCCCCTCCCGTCCTGTCCCCGTCCCGTCCCGTCCATCGTCATTGCCCCCCCCTCCAACTGAGATTACGAAGGCATCTGAAGGAGGCAAGCAAAGCAAGCCTTCAACACAGTGAAGAGGCATTTAGGACTTACATTGGAATACAGGCAAGGAGAAGCTCATATGCCAGGAACACGAAGAAGAGACAACACGGGAAAAGGGCAGGATAATCCTGCATCAAGGTCTACCAACCCTGTGGAAGATTCTTACAGTGGGATCCCCCTGGGGATGGCCCAGGACACAGATATCAGAAACACAATTGGGAACATATTTAAAGAACTACAAGATTATAAAGAGCAAATCAAAGAACTAAGAAAAGAGAATGAAGAACTCAAGAAGGACCTAGAGAGAGAGAATGACAAACTCCGGAAGGAAGTGGAAACACTGAAAAGATCCCATGCTGAAAAAGATAAGGAAACCAACCAGCGAAGCAAAGAGCTACAGGAAGAGATTGAGAAGCTCCAAAAGGAAGTAGAAATACTAAAGAAATCAGAAGAGGAAATGAAAAAGGAAATCAAACACTCATCCAATCAAGAGGAAAGGAATGGAAAAAGCCTCAGAAGCAGAATGGAGGAAGCAGAACAAAGAATATCAGACCTGGAAGATAACACAGAACAACTAAAAACCTCAAGGAAAGATTATGAAAAATTTAAAAATACACAAAAATGGAACAACCAGGAGCTGTGGGACACTATGAAAAGATCAAACCTCCGCATCATAGGAATAGAGGAAGGAGAAGAATCCCAAGAGAATGGTATTGATCAGATCTTCAACAGAATAATAGATGAAAACTTCCCCAAACTAAAAAAGGACAAACCAATACCAATACAAGAAGCACATAGAACTCCAAACAGACAAGATCAGAAAAGAAATTCTCCACGCCACATCATAGTTAAAATGCTAGACACCCAAAACAAAGACAAAATCCTTAAAGCCACAAGAGAAAAACAACAAGTGACCTATAAGGGGAAACCTATCAGAATAACAACGGACTTCTCAACGCAAACTATGAAAGCAAGAAGAACCTGGAGCAAAGCATTCCCAGTGTTAAGGGACAATAGATGCCAACCCAGGTTACTATACCCAGCAAAAATGTCAATTATAGTTGAAGGAGAGAGAAAAACCTTCCATGACATAAACAAGTTGAAAGAATACATGTCCGGAAAACCAACCCTTCAGAGAATACTTGAAGCAATTCAAAGAACAGAAGAAAGGAGCAACCAACCCCAGGCAACTAGAAGGAGAAATCAATAAAAGCATAACTGCAGAAGTAGAAACCTAAATCAAAACCACAGATGGATAATAAGGCAAAAGGAAGCAACACAAACCTATCAGTCATAACCTTAAATATTAATGGACTAAATTCCCCAATCAAAAGACATAGACTGGGAGACTGGATTAGGAAACAGAATCCATCGATATGCTGTCTACAAGAAACACATCTTACCTTCAAGGACAGGCACCACCTTAAAGTGAAGGGATGGAAAAAAATATTCCAAGCAAATGGTACCAAAAAGAAAGCAGGTGTTGCTATTTTAATATCGGATAAAATAGACTTCAAAGTAAAAGAAATCAGAAGAGACAAAGAAGGCCATTACATTTTCATCAAAGGAACAATCCACCAAGAAGATTTCACAATTATGAATATATATGCCCCAAATTCTGGTGCACCAAACTTTATAAAGACAATTCTCCAGGACCACAAGTCACAGACTAACCCCAGCACACTCATAGTGGGAGATTTCAATACCCCACTGAGTCCTTTGGATAGGTCAACAGGACAAAAAATAAACAGAGAGACATCTGAACTGAACGATATGATACACCAAATGGACCTCATAGACCTCTACCGAACATTCCATCCTAATACCAGAGAATACACTTTCTACTCAGCACCCCACGGAACATTCTCCAAAATCGACCACATCCTGGGACACAGAAGAAACCTCTACAAATACAAAAAGATTGAAATAATTTCATGCATCCTGTCAGACCACAGTGCAATGAAGCTCAACATCAACACCAGGACAAGCCCTCCTGCCTACAAGAACACATGGAGACTAAACAACACACTCTTGAATAATGAATGGGTCAAGGAAGAGATAAAGAAAGAAATAAAAACATTCCTGGAACTGAATGACAATGACAATACAACACAACAAAACTTATGGGATACCTTAAAAGCAGTCCTAAGAGGGAAATTTATAGCCCTGGGTGCCTACATTAGAAAAACAGAAAGAGCACAAGTGAATGATCTAACACTACAGCTAAAAGCACTTGAGAGGCAACAACAGATGAACCCTAAACGCAACAGACAGGAAGAAATAACAAAAATCAGAGCAGAAATCAATGAAATAGAAACAAAGAAAACAATACAAAAAATCAATGAAGCCAAAAGTTGGTTCTTTGAAAGAATAAACAAGATAGACAGACCTCTAGCCCAGTTAACAAAAAGAAAGAAGGAACAACTCCAAATCAATACAATCTGTGATGAAAAGGGAAATATCACAACGGACAAGGAAAAGATCAAGAAAATTATATGGGAATATTACAAGAACCTATATTCTACCAAGTTTGAAAATCTAGAAGAAATGGATGAATATCTGAAATCTTGGGAATCACCAAAGCTTGGCCAAGAGGAGACCAGCAGCTTAAACAGACCCATAACATATGAAGAAATAGAGGATGTAGTAAGAAGCCTCCCAACTAAAAAAAGCCCAGGCCCAGACGGTTTCACAGCAGAATTCTATAAAACATTTCAAAAAGACCTACAACCATTATTTCTGAAACTGTTTAGAAGTATACAATCAGAGGGAACTCTCCCAAATTCCTTCTATGAAGCCAACATCACTCTATTACCAAAACCAGGCAAAGATACAACTAAAAAGGAGAATTATAGACCCATCTCCCTCATGAACACAGATGCCAAAATTCTAAACAGAATACTGGCAAATCGCATACAGACCCACATCAAGAAGATCATCCATCATGACCAAGTTGGATTCATACCAGAGATGCAGGGATGGTTCAACATACGAAAATCAATAAACATCATCAAACACATAAACGGAATCAAAGACAAAAACCACACCATCATCTCAATTGATGCTGAAAAAGCCTTTGACAAAATCCAGCATCCCTTCATGCTTAAAGTCCTAGAAGGAATTGGATTGGAGGGATCATTCCTCAATGTAATCAAAGCCATATACAGGAAACCCACAGCCAATATCATCCTAAATGGGGAAATGACAGAAACATTCCCTTTAAAGGTAGGAACTCGGCAAGGCTGCCCCCTATCACCACTCCTCTTCAATATAGTGCTTGAAACACTTGCTAGAGCAATAAGGCAAGAAAAGGATATTAAAGGAGTACTAATTGGAAAAGAGGAAGTCAAACTATCCCTATTTGCTGATGATATGATTGTTTACTTAAGGGATGCAAAAAACTCCACCAGAAAACTCCTAGAAACGATTAACAGCTTCAGCAAAGTGGCAGGATACAAAATTAACCTTAGAAAATCAATGGCCTTTCTTTACACCAAGAACAAGCAACTGGAGAAAGAATTCAAAGAGACCTTCCCACTCACAATAGCCTCAAAAACAATAAGATACCTAGGAACAAACCTAACCAAAGACACCAAAGACCTCTACAACAAAAATTTTAAACCCTTAAAGAAAGAAATTGAAGAAGACCTCAGAAGATGGAAAAACCTCCCATGCTCATGGATTGGGAAAATTAACATTGTAAAAATGTCCATTTTACCAAAACTCTTGTATAGATTTAATGCAATCCCAATCAAAATCCCCAAGAGTTTCTTCACAGGCTTGGAAACAAAAGTTCTTAAATTCATTTGGAAAAACAAAAGACCCCGAATAGCCAAATCAATCCTGAGTGAAAAGAGCTACACAGGAGGGATCTCTATACCAGATTTTAAACTATACTACAGGGCTATAGTCATAAAAACAGCCTGGTACTGGCACAAAAACAGACCTGTTGACCAATGGAACAAAACCGAAGATCCAAATCTGAGCACATACAATTTCAGCCATCTCATATTTGACAAGGGGGCCAAGAAACCACAATGGAGAAAAGACAGCATCTTCAGCAAGTGGTGTTGGCAAAACTGGATCACCACTTGTAGAAGAATGAAATTAAACCCCTACCTCTCACCCTGTACAAAAGTCAACTCCAGATGGATTAAAGACCTCAACGTGAAACCCCAAACTCTGAAGGTGATAGAAGAAAAAGTTGGCAGCAGACTACAAGACATAGGCGTAGGAAAAGACTTCCTAAATCAGACAGCAGCTGCACAAGAATTAAGGTCGACAATTGACAAATGGGACCTCATCAAACTCAAAAGCTTCTGTACATCAAAAGAAACAATCAAGGAAGTGAAGAGAAATCCCACAGAGTGGGAGGAAACCTTCACTGCAGATACATCTGACAAAGCATTGATTTCCAGAATATATAAACTACTCAAAAAACAAAGAAAAAAGAAAACAAATGACCCGCTCAATAGATGGAGCAAAGAACTGAACAGAGACTTCACAAGCGAGGAATTAGAGATGTCTGAGAAACACCTCAAGAACTGCTCAACATCACTAATCATTAAGGAAATGCAAATCAAAACCACTTTAAGATATCATCTTACTCCAGTAAGACTGGCTAGGATCAAGAAAACAAATGATACCAAGTGCTGGAGAGGTTGTGGGGAAAGGGGAACACTCATCCACTGCTGGTGGGAATGTAAACTCGTACAGCCACTATGGAAAGCAGTGTGGAGAACCCTTGGAAGACTTGGAATGAACTTGCCACCCGACCCAGCCATACCACTCCTGGGCATGTACCCTCAAGACTTACGCCACCACAGAGATACATGCACGGCCATGTTTATTTCAGCTCTCTTCACAATAGCAAGGAGCTGGAACCAACCCAAATGCCCCTCAACTGATGAGTGGATAGAGAAAATGTGGTACATCTACACAATGAAGTTCTATGCAGCAGTAAAGAAAGATGACATCATGAGCTTTGCAGGAAAATGGCTGGAGCTAGAGGACATCATGCTGAGTGAAGTAACACAGTCCCAGAGAAACAAATGACGAATGGTATCCCTCATCTGTGGATGCTAGTGCCAATTATCTAGTTGTAAGTATTTCTTGTGCATTGGCCCTTTGAGCTTTTGTCCAAAGCAGCTGGGAGTGATGCATATTGGAAACAACAACAACAACAACAACAACAACAACAACAGAAAGGACAGCATTGAAGAACTCACTGAAACAATGAACTTCTGCTCAATACAGTCAACTTCCTCATGGAGAATATTGAGAAAGACTGAGAAAGAGATGAAAAGCATGTTTGGCAGAATGCATGAGCTCTGGTGGGGTGGGGGAATGGGGGGGGACACAGGTCTATATTTGATTAAAAAAATAATAAAAATAAATTTATGTGAAAAAAAAGAAATAAACAAGCACAATTACAATGTCAAAAAACCATGGGAGACCAAACCCAAGAATCCACAGGCTAGAAGGAAGTGACCAAACAATAAAGGTATAGGGAATCCACCGGATTAAATTATAGAAGAAATTTGCCCCAAATCTAAAGAAATATGTATTCAAGAGTTGGAGAGGTAGCTCAGCAGTTAAGGTCACATATAGTTCCTGCAGAGTACCCAAGTTCAGTTCTCAGCACCCATGTTAGGTGGTTCACAACCAGCACTAACTCCAACTTCAGGAGATCTTCCTCTGAACAACAAGGGCACCTGTGCATGCACACACACACACACACACACACACACACATACTTTAAACTATATATGTTATTTAGAAAAGAGCTGGACCATGTTGTACTAACTGAAAATGATAAGCTATATGTAAAAAAAATCAGAAAAAAACTATTTTCCTTTTCTCTTCCCATTTGTAGTGAATAATTTCTAGTTTCTGACAATAAGTAGATATCCCCAGGAATAAATATCTTTAGATAAAGAAGCACAAGGTTTTCCCTAGTTGTGTTTTTAACTACTGGAGAAGAGAGAGTCTCAAGAACATGATAGACTAAATGTCCTGTGTCTTCCTGGCATGCAGGGTCACCTGCTACAGGTGCAAAGCTTGAGAAACCATTCTATTTATTCCCTCTTCTTAGGAAACTGGCTGGGCCCAAGAATCAAGTTGACCTGAGCAGATTAACAAGAAGTATGTAAATCTTATTTAATATATCTGCATATGGTATGGGAAGCTTCATAGGTAATAGTGAGTCAGCAACTTGGGTGCAGAAGGCTCTGAATTATGTGCACAACTTAAAGATTCAGAGTTATCTTCACAGAGCCCATGAGAGATTGCTTTCTGTGAGTTAAGGTGGACCTGTGATACACAACCTGGACCAATTATAAATGAGTCATACTAAACTCACTGAAGTTCTGAGTTCAGTGTATGTGGCTAACACAAGGACTTAATAACTGAGCAGGGATGGATATTCTTGGTGTGTTTCTAGCTACAAGCAATGTAATTCACCTTAGGTAACTTAAGCTGACTATTGCTTATTTAATTACCTGGCAGCTCACAGACTATTCTGGAAAAAATGTGACCCTGACAAATCTGTCAAACTCACCAGCTCTCCAGCACTTTCCCTTCCACTGGCATCAACTTCAACTTTCTTCCCGTCCTGCCCCAGACAGATAACCTATCCCTGTGATCCTGACCAGCGTCTAAGTGATGATGTCAGGGGATGCTCAGAACACTTCTCAACTGCCTCCCCTTGGTGTCTAAGAAGGTTATTGGAGCTCAAGTCTTCAGGGACACTGAAGCAACACCCAGTGGCACTTCAGCTTCCTCCGCAGGCTGGGCTAGATAGGAACAGGCCCATGAAGCTGGGAGCTCCAGTCTTCAGGGACACTGAGGCAGCAGACAGCTGCACCACTGCTTCCACCGCAAGCCCAGTAAGAAGGGGCCCACCCTGCTGGGAGCTCGGTTCTTCAGTGACACTGAGGAGGTAGTCATCTGCCTCCCTGCTTCTGCAGCAAGCCTGATAAGAGCAGACCCATGCCACTGGGAGTTCAAGTCTTCAGGGAAACTGAGGCAGCAGCCAGGTCACTGGCCCAGGGGCCAAATCACTGCCCTCCCCCTAGTCGAACTAAAGGAACAGGCCTACATTGCAAGGAACAAACTGAATTTCATATCAGATTACAAGCAAATCAAATCAAACCCACATGCCAAAAGCACGAAGAAAAATGAACATGGGAAAATCAAATAAGAAATCTCCACCAAACTCTAACAGTCTTATAAAGAACTTCAACAATGAGATCTCCCTGGAGGTAACCCAGGACACAGATCTTAAAAGAACAATCATAGATATACTCAAAGAAATCAATGACCTAAAGGGAGAGAATGACCAATGCTGAAAAAAATCTCAGGCTGAAATGAAAAAGGAAATTGAACACCTATCCAATCCACAGGAAAGGGCAAGAGAAAGCCTCATTAACAGAATGGATGAAGCAGAAAATAGAATATCAACCCTAGAAGATAACGTGGAGGAAATGAAGAGCTCAAGCAAAGACTATGAAAACTTTAAAAAACACAGGAATGGAATAATCAGGAAATGTAGGACACCATGAAGACACCAAACCTCTGCATCATAGGTATAGTGGAAGAAGAAGAATCCCAGGACAATGGTATGGACCACATCTTCAACAGAATTATAGAAGATACACCCATACAAATACAAGAAGCACATAGAACACCAAATAGACAAGATCAGAAAAGAAACTCCCCACACCATATCATAATCAAAACTCTAGATGCTCAAAACACAGAATACTGAAAGCCACAAGAAAAAAACAATTACATATAAAGGAAAACCCATCAGAATTACAGCTGACTTTTCAACACAATGAAAGCCAGAAGAGCTTGGACCAAAGTATTTCCAGTACTAAACGACTAAAGATGCCAACCCAGGTTACTCGACCCAGCAAAAATGTCAATTATAATCAAAGGAGAAAGGAAAATATTCCATGACATAAGATGAAAGAATATATGTCTAGAAATCCAACCTTCCATAAAATACTCAAAGCAGTTCAAAGAACAGAGGAAAGGAGCAGCTATCCTCAAGCAGCAAGAGAGAGTAATTAATGAAGGTATAAACACAGAAATACAAATAGACCAAAAATGCAAACAGAAAATAAACTGAAGGGAAGCAATATACATCTTTCAATATTAACCCCACATATTAATGGTCTAAAATCCCCAATCAAGAGACACAGACTGGAGAATGGATTAAGAAACTGAATCTGGACTGGAGGGATGGCCTAGCGGTTAAGAGCACCGACTGCTCTTGCAGAGGTCCCGGGTTCGATCCCCAGCACCCACATGGTGGCCAAGAACTGTCTGAAACTCCAATTCCAGGAGATCTCCAGTTCCAGGGGAATCTGACACCCTCTTCTGACCTCCACGGCACTGCACGACACAGTGCACACACTTGCATGCAGACAGTACATTCATACACATACAGAAATAAAAAAAATAAAAATAAAAGAAACTGAATCCATCTTTCTGCTGTCTACAAGAAACACACCTCTCCATCAAGGACAGACAACATCATAAGGTGAAAGAATGGGGGAAAAAAAGATTTCAAGCAAATGACACCAAAAAGCAAGAAGGAGTTGCTATTTAAATATCAGACAAAATAGATTTCAAAGTAAAACTAATCAAAAAAGATGAAGAGGGTCACTACATCCTTTGCAAGGGATCAATCAACCATGAAGATCTCACAATCATAAATATACATGCACCAAACACTGGAGCACCAAAATTCATAGCTACAATCCTGAAGGACTTCAAGACACAGATCAATCCCAGCACACTAATAGTGGGAGACTTCAAAACCCCACTGAGCCAATTGGACAGGTCAACTGGACAAAGAATAAACAGAGAGACATCTGAACTGAACAATATGATACACCAAATGGAATGAACAGAAATCTACCTAATATTCCACCCAAACACCAAAGAATATACTTTCTACTCAGCACCCCATGGAACATTCTCCAAAATCGACCATATACTGGGACACAGAGCAAACCTCAGAAAATACAAAAAAAAATGAAATAATTTCATGCATCTTATCAGACCACAGCTCAGTAAAGTTAATACCAGCACCAGAAAGAGCCCTACTAGCTACAAGAACACATGGAGACTAAACAACACACTACTGAATAAAGAATGGGTCAAAGGAGAAATAAAGAAAGAAATAAAAGCATTCCTGGCACTAAATGAAATGGATGATACAACACAGTAAAACCTATGGGACACTTTAAAAGCAGTCCTGAGAGGGAAATTCATAGCCCCAAGTGCCTACATTAAGAAAACAGAAAGAGCACAAATAAATGACTTAACATTGCAACTAAAAACACTTGAGAGGCAGCAACAAATGAATCCTAAACCCAGCAGACAGGAAGAAATAATGAAAGTCAGAGCAGAAATCAATGAAATAGAAACAAAAAGAACAATACAAAAAAATCAACAAATACAAGAGCTGGTTCTTTGAAAGGATAAACAAGATAGATAGACCTCTAGCCCAACTGACTAAAAGAAGGAAAGAACAACTCCAAATCAACCAAATTAGAGATGAAAAGGGAAACATCAAAACAGATAGTGAAAAGAGTCAGACAATCTTATGGGAATACTTCAAAAACCTATACTCTACTAAATTTGACAACCTAAGAGAAATAGATGAATACCTGACATCATGGAATCCACCAAGACTTAACCAGGAAGAGATCGACAGCTTAAAGAGACCCATAATAAAGGAGGAAATTGAAACTGTAATAAAAACCTCCCAACTAAAAAAATCCCAGGTCCTACAGCCACTACTACTCAAATTATTCAAGAGGATAGAAACAGAAGGAAATCTTCCAAATTCCTTCTATGAAGCCAACATCACTCTAACACCCAAACCAGGCAAAGATACAACCAAAAAAGAAAATTATAGGTCCATTTCACTAATGAACATAGATGCAAAAATTCTCAACAAAATACTTGCAAACCGCATACAGGCACATATCAAAAAGATCATCCACCATGACCAAGCTTGATTCACACCAGAGATGCAGGGAAGGTTCAACATATGTAAATCAATAAACATCATAAAGCACATAAACAGACTGAAAGACAAAAACTGCATGGTCATCTCAATTGATACAGAAAAGACCTTTGAGAAAATTCAGCATGCCTTCATATTTAAAGTCCTGGAAGGAATTGGACTGGAGGGAACACTCCTCAACACAATTAAAGCCATATACAATAAACCTACAGGCAGCATTATCCTAAATGGGGGGAAATTAGGAGCATTCCCCATAAAGTCAGGAACTCATCAAGGCTGCCCCCTATCCCTACTTCTCATCAATATAGTGCTTGAAATGCTCATGAGAGTGATAAGACAAGAAAAGGAAATCAGAGGAGTACTAATTGGAAAAGAGGAAGTTGAACTATCCCTTTTTGCAGATGACATGATAGTTTACCTAAGGAATGCCAAAAACTCCACCAGAAAACTTCTAGAAAGTATCAACAGAAAGTGAAGGGCTACAAAATTAACTTACAAAAATCGGTAGCCTTTCTTTATGCCAATAACAAGCAATTGGAGAAGGAGTACAAGGAGACTTTCCTACTCACAAATGCCTCCAAAAAATAAATTATCTAGGAACAAATCTGACCAAACACACCAAAAATCTCTACAAAGAAAAATTTAAATCCCTCAAGAAGGAGACTGAGGAAGATAGTAGAAGATGGAAAAACCTCCCATGCTCATGGATTGGAAGAATTAATATAGTAAAAATGACCATCCTACTCAAAATAATATACAGATTCAATGCAATCCCAATTAGAATCCCCACAAGTTTCTTCACAGACATAAAAAATCCTAAAGTTCATATGGAGAAACAAAAGACCCCATATAGCCAAAGCAACCTGAGCAAAAAGAGTAATACAGGGGGGATTGCCATACCAGACTTCAAACTCTATTACAGGGCTATAGTCATAAAACAGCCTGGTATTGGCACAAAAATAGGCCTATAGATCAATGGAACAAAATTGAGGATCCAAACCTGAACACATCCTATTTCAGCCACCTCATATTCAACAAAGGGGCCAAAAAGACTCAATGGCGGAAAGAGCATCTTCAGCAAATGGTGTTGGCATAACTGAATCACCACTTGTAGTAGAATAAAACTAAACCCCTACCTCTAGCCATATGTAAAACTCAATTCAAAATGGATCAAAGACCTCAATGTGAAACCCAAAACTCTGAAAATTATAGAAGAAAACATTGATAGTAACCTACAAGACATAGGCATAAGAAAAGGCTTTCTAAATCAGAAAGCAGCTGCACAAACAGTAAGGTCAACAATTGACAAATGGACATTAGTAAACTCAACAGCAAAAGAAACAATCAACGAAGTGAAGAGAAAACCCACAGAGTGGGAGGAAGCTTCACCACTGATATTATCAACCAAAGTGTATAAACTACTCAAAAAACAAAGGAGGAAGAAAACAAATGACCTACTCAAAAGATGGAGTAAAGAGCTGAACAGAGACTTCACAAATAAAGAAGTAAAGATGGCTGAGAAACATCTTAAGAAGTGTTCAACATTGCTAGTAATTAAGGAACTGCAAATTAAAACCACCTTAAGATTTCATCTTATTCCAGTAAGACTAGCTATGATCCAGAAAAACAAAGGATACCAAATGCTGGAGAGGTTGTGGGGAAAGGGCACCACTCATCCACTGCTGGTGGGAATGTAAACTCATGCAGACCCTATGGAAAGCAGTGTGGAGAACTCTCAAGAAACTAAAAATGATACTACCACCTGACCCAGTCATACCACTCCTAGGTATATACCCACAAGACTCATCCTATCACAGAGATACACACATATCTATGTTTATTGCAGCTCTCTTCACAATAGCAAAGAGCTGGAAGCAACCCAAGTATCCCTCAACTGACAAGTGGTTAGAGAAAATGTGGTACATCTACACAATGGAATTCTATGCAGTGGTAAAGAAAGATGACATCATGAACTTTGCAGGTAAATTGATGGAACTTGAAGCCATTATGCTAAGTGAAGTAACACTGTCCTAGAAAAACAAATAATGAATGTTTCCCTCATTTGTGGATGCTAGCACCAAATCCCTAGTTGAAAGGCAAGCTGTTGGGGGCTGGAGAGATGGCCTAGCAGTTAAGAGCTCTGACTGCTCTTGCAGAGGATCTGGGTTTGATCCCCAGCACCCACATGGTGGCTGAGAACCATCTGTAACTCCAGTTCCAGGGGAATCTGACACCCTCTTCTGACCTCCACAGCATTGCATGACATGGGTGCACAAACCTGCATGCAGACAGTACATTCATACACATATGAAAATAAATTAAAAATTTAAAAAAAAGAAAGGCAAGCTGAGCAAAGTTAATGCTACATTTCTTTTTATCTGAAGGCAACCATGCTGTTATAATGTGAATTCCTTAACAGGCTCTAGAATTAACTGACTACTTATTTTCAGACTTTGTAATTGTGGTATATGTATGGAGGTATGTATTCATATATTATAGTAATATAAAATTAAATGGAAAAATGTGAATTCCTAAACATATTTTGGAATTGGCATACAGTTTATTTTCAAAGGTCATAATTTTGGTATATATGTGACATATATATATATATATATATATATATATGCATACTTTGGAGGAATACAAATGGGAGATAACAACAACAACAAAAAGACTGCATCAAAGAACTGACTGAAACAGTTAACTTCTGCCCAAACAATAAACCTCCGCAGAGAAAAACTTTAAAAAGACTGAGAAAAAGATGAAAGACATCTATGGCAGAATCCATGAACTAGGGTGGGGTAGGGGGCATGGAAAAGGGAGTGTGTCTAAATTGGACTGAGAAATGTATATGAAACCCACAAAACACCAATAAAATATTTTTTAAAAAAGATTATTTAGTGTGCTGAGCTGGTAAAAACCCAAGAAGTATTTAATTTCTTTCATGGTTTTGGAGGGTTCAGGACATGATTGATTTCTTTGGAGGTCCTTAAGGAGGATTTACTGTGGCTCATGGTTTATATACAATCCATCATGTGAAGGCAGGAAGCAGAAGCCCAAGGGAGTGGGCATGCGGTTGGAGAGGCCTTTACCTTATAGCCAACAGAAAGCAGAGAGGGGAGGATGGGCCCTGGAATTACTTTCAAAGGCACCTCCAGGAACCTTTATCCTCCCGCTGGGCTGCACACCCCATCCGCAGTCACACTCAGCTGCTTTTTCTCCTCTTCTCAGAGGAGAAAGTAGTTGCTCTCAGCTTCCCTCTTCGGTGTAGCCTGCACTTCCACAGTGCAAAATGCACCTCAAAAAGCTTCCACAACTCCCCAAAACAGTACCATCATTTGAAAACTGAGCATTCAGCATATCATGTTAGAGGACATCTACTGCTCATACCATCACAACTGATGTAGCTCATTCAGTTGCATAACATTGGACTAAAAGCCTGTGAGGAAAATGTCTAAACCAAAACTTTATAATTGGTATGTGATGCTTTTGTGCCTCACACAGATGGGGTGATGGAAGGTTGTAAGAGCCAATGGTACAGAATGACCACAAGGAGACAGTTTTGTAGACAGTTGGGAAGTTACTCATACCAACTCAGCAATGATGGCAGTGTGCAAAAGTGCCATCTTTTGCTTTTAGGAATCAGATTTTCTGTTGTCGCCCTAAATCTGTCTTATTATGGTTGACTACATGATGGTCAGATAACTTGAACTCTTTGTTAGCCACCTTTCTTGTTGATCCAACCAAACAATTCAAAAGAGACTTCAGAAGCAGCTAAAATGAGGGGTTTGTGGCTCATAGTTTGCATACAGTCCATAATGGGATGGCATGGGGCAGGAGCTAGAGGCTACTTGCTCACATTGTAGCAGAACAGGTACCAAGGGAAACATCTATGGTGGGTCTTCCCACTGCTGATAATCTGATGCAGAAAGTCCCTCACAGGAGCACCCAGCAACTTCCATTTTAAATGATTTTGGATCCAGTCAAGCTGACATTCAAGACATCACAGATAACAAAGATCATTCATTAAAATCTTCAAAATATAAAATCATTGCAATTTCATCCCATTTTAGAGTATACAAAGTAATGGGTTTTATTGTGATTTTCATACCTGTATATCATTATAGTTGGATCTTATTTGCCCTACCCAATGTCAAGAGTTATAACATTATCGATTACAGGGGTCCCATAATCTTAGCATTTAAGGAGTGACCAGTGGGGCTCCAAATTCAAAGCCTCCCTAGACAACAGTGAGTTCCAGGCCAATGTGGGAAATCTCATGAAACCCTATCTCAAAAAGCATAAAAAGAGAAACCACTGGGCAGATAGCTCGGTAGTAAAGCCTAATATGTGTGAGCTGTTGAATTCAGTCTGCAGTACTTCCCCCTAAACTGATTTTATTCATCATACAATATGTTAACCTAGAGTAGCCTTATAGATAAACATATTAATACACACTACTCAACTATTCAAAACATTGACAGTATAGACATGTTTGTACACTTTATTTTGTGTAAAAGCATGGATTAAGATGCCAAGTCAATTTCATCAACTATTACCTTCCTAAATAATTCAGCATCAGTATTCTGTGCCCATGATCCCACTAGTTTATTTCCCTTATATCAGTGAGAATCCATTGTTAAATGCAGCAAGGCCATGTTTTCTCATATTGTTTTTTTTAACTTGGCCCCTTCTTACACTAAAAAATTGCAGCAACATCATAATTGATAACATCAATACTGAGCAACATCTCAGTATTCTCACCTGTGTTTGTTTGTAATACTTCAAAAGAATTTACTAGATTTCTTCAAGTCAGAGCTGTCTTCTGGTTTTCCTATTCAGTGCACCCCTAACTTCCTTGTTCCTCAGTGTGTAGATCAGTGGGTTAAGAGCAGGAGTGACTACAGTGTACATGATGGCGATGATCCGGTCCTGCTCCAGAGAGGTCCCTGAGGTAGGACAGATGTAGATGAAGAGAACAGGAGCATAGAAAATAGCGACGACCATGAAGTGAGAGGCACAGGTGGACAGTGCTTTGTGGAGCATGCTGCAAGAATGGGTCTTTAGGAAGAGATAGGTGATGATGTAGAAATAGGACGGAAATGTCAGAAAGAAGGGGCCAATAGCAATGGTCACTGTGACATTACTGAGCAGCCATAGTTAAGCTCGGTGTTCCCACAGGCCAACTCCAGCAATGACTTAACATCACAGATGTTAAGAAGTGATGGATATGGCTGGACCCACAGAAGTTCAAACGAGATGTCATTACAGAGTGAAGCAAGGCATGGAGAAAAGGAATGACCCAGACAGTGACAACCATCTGAACACAGACCTGAGGGTTCATGATGACAGGGTAGTGGAGTGGCTTGCAGATAGCCACAAAGCAGTCTAATGCTATCACTGCCAGCAACAGGGCCTCTGTGCTACCCAAGAAATGGAAGAAATGAAGCTGAGTTATGCATCCCAAGAAGGAAATTGTGTTGCTTGTGAAGAGAATGTTCTCCAGCATCTTTGGCACAGTCACAGTGGAGAAGCAGATATCCAGACATGCCAGGTTTCCCAGGAAGAAGTACATAGGTGAGTGGAGTCTCAGATCTGAGATGACAATCATCAGGATGGCTCCATTCCCAGCCACATTGACAAGGTACATAGTGAGGAACACAACAAAGAGAAGGGGGTTCAATTCTTGGATGTCTGTCACTCCCAGGAGGAGAAATTCAGTGGCTGAGGTTTCATTCGATAACACTTAAAAGAAAAGACAGTAAATTTGGAACACCAATCTTCAGGTCCATCAATCTTTCTAGCCCTGACTTTTCTTGCCAACAAAAATATATTTTGAGAGAGTATTGTTTTCTGTACCTCCACCTCAGATCTTTGTTAGTATTTTTTTATCAACACACTAAACCTTAAGTCTACATGTCTATTGTGTACTCTTAAACAATTTTTGATTTCTTACATATGTCATTGACCATTTAATTCTGTGAGCAATTCAGAGCATGTCACCAATGTACCATATTCTCCAGTTGTGAGCATTTGAGTTTGATTCCACTTTTCTTTCATATCTTTGCATCAGCCCAACAGCTAGCAGCTTATAGGCTCTGCTACAAGTACTATATTGCCCAAGGATAAGGAAACTTGAGAAACACAGACAGGGATGGACTCACTTCCTCAGTAGAGATTCTAAAAACAAAAGAGCTTTGTGTCAGCACAGTAATTCCATCTCATCTTAGAATGCAGAAGGAGTAGAGGTTTCTTGTTTATCACAGCCTAGGAAATACCATGGGGCCAGACATGGTTAAGAAAAATGATCACATTAATCACAATTAGTCTGACCAGATGCATCACAGTTTTCATTGCTGTAGCAGATCATGGGCTTAGCACATTCCTATAATCTAAACCATTGGGAACTTTGGAAAATAAGGGAGTTTGCTTTGTTTTGAGTCTCTGAATGTAGCCCACAGTGATCTCAAACTTGATGCCTCAGGCTCCTGAATGCAGAGATTGTCGCTTTGCGCTGCCATGCTGGCCTATGGTGCTTTTTGCATTATAAATTTTGCTTTATTACACTTCTAGTCTCCTGGTTGTCCCAAGATTTCAAAGAAGGCCTTTTACAGATCCCTGAGGCTCTGGATGAGAAAAATCTCTTTCTTGTGGATCCAGCAGTTCCAGTTGGCAGTAGGAACCATCAAGATCATTTGGCCTCTTTGAACTCCTGTCCTTTGTCAACTGTTTTCTTTTTTCTTTTCTTTTTAAAATTTATTTTTGGTCATTTTGAGACAGGGTTTCCTTGTAGCCCTAGGTAGCCTAAAATTCACTGTGTAAATCAGGCTGGCATCAATCACACATAGATATGTTTGCCTCTGCCTCCCAAGTCCTGAGATTAAAGGTATATTGCCACCATGCCGGTCTTTTTTTTTATTTTATTATTTTTCTCTATGTATATGAATGTACTGTCTGCATGCAGGTCTGTGCACCTGTGTCATGCAATGCTACAGAGGTCAGAAGAGGGTGTTGGATTCCCCTGGAACTGGAGTTCTCCTGGAATTGGAGTTTTAGATGGTTCTCAGCCACCATGTGGGTGCTGGGGATCAAACCTGGGTCCTCTGCAAGAGCAGTCGGCACTCTTAACACTAGGCTATCTCTCCAGCCCCCATGCCGGTCATTTTTAAATAGTTTTTTAAATTTGTTTTTATTTTATGTGTGTGAGTGTTTTTTGCCTGCATTTTTTTTCATTTTAAAAGAATTTTTATTTTTTCAATTAAAAAGCAAAGACATAGTTTTAAATTTATAAAATCAAGTCAAAAAGTTAATTATAATTTTATAAATGTATAAAACCAGAAGAATCTGTATCTATCTGCTCTTCCATCATGAAGCTGGGCTTGAATCTTTGTGGAACACTTGAAGTTTATCAGTAGTTGCCTGAGATAAGTCTGGGTCCATGTAAGGAAAAATTTTCCTTTTTTTTTTCTTTTTTTTATGTTTGTAATTTTTTATAATTTCCTGTAACACTATGGAATATCAGAATATTAATGTGACAGGTACATTTTTCAAACATGTTAATATTGCCCACACTTTAGGTCTTATTACTAAATAAAAACCAATTTCTCCATGTATGAAAGACAAAGAAAGCAAAAATAAACACGTTCTTCTGGGATACAGTTTTTTTTAAGGACTAAGTCTACAAACAGTCATTATGTAACTTGTAATTTCAGTTCATATATGTTTGAAAATTTAAGCACTATTTCTTTTTTTTCTCTGTTTTTTTCTTTTTGTCTATTTACTAAGATCTCAAGTTTTATGCCTGCATTACAGTTTCACTGGTCTTATTATTTATTTCTGGTTGTACTTTCCTTCTGGATGCTTAAGGCCATACAGATGATAGCCCAAATTAACCAAGGTTTTGTTTTGTTGAGATCAGTTGAGGATCTGGTCCTCAGGGGTCTCTCGGGGTTTCTTTTTGAGGGGGGATGGGATCCCCTTGCTTCTTTCATCCACCAGTTCCATCCACATGAAGACAAAATCAGGTCTTTCTAGACCAGGCTTCCTTTTCTGAAGGATGAGCCGACTTTCCTCTTTATAGACTGGACACTGGCTGAAGTCCCCTTAGTGGCGCTCCAAGACCTCCCTCCCTGCATGTTTTTAAGTACACCCCATGCATGCAATGACCAGAGAGGCCAGAGAGGGCATCGGATGTGCTGGAACTGAAGTTAGCCACAATGTGGGTGTTAAGAACTGAACCCAGGTCCTCTGCAAGAGTAACTGGTGCTCTTAACCACTGAGCCTTCTCTCCAACCACCGATCTGTTTTAAGTCCTCCTTTTATTCAACCTTAATGAACTCACTTTCATATATTGAGGAGCTATTCCTGCCTCAGCTATAACTCCATTAATGGAACCATGGTAAGTTACTCTCTTTTATGATCCCCAAAGTCTGTCTGCATTTTATCAGCTTACTCCAAAGCTCCTAGAAACTTTCAGCTACCCTCATTTTAAAAGAATGTATTTTCTTTACTTCCTCTCCATGAAAAATCTTTCTATTCCTTTCTATCAAGTGAAATCTTATTATCTCTGAAAGGAATTAATTTTCTTAATTTTATTTGCATAATCAAAATAGTAATGTTTTTCAATGAATGTTAAAATTCTTTAGGAATTATGAATAAATTCATTGTAAAAATTCTATACTTTACAGTACATACAGAATTTACCAAAAGACAGATAACTTTCTGAACTTGCCTCAACTATCTCCTTGAAGTTCACTGCTCAGAGTAAGCCTAATAAATAATTAGCTTCCTCCCTGTTCGTTTCATGTAAAGATGTGCTGCATTGCTTCTGCTGTATAGAATGGAACAGTGAGTGTCAAGTGTATATGGGAACCACATTGCTGGGAGGCAACTAGAGAGCTCCCCAAGTTATACTGTGGTTGGACAGAGGCTAACACCCAGGTGATTCCTGCAAAGGAAGAACCAGTACAGGTTTAAGAAATCAACTGCCTGAAGAAAACAATTTGATGGGACTAGAGCGAACAAAATTAATGAGCTTAGGGAAACTTTGCAAAGGATCCCATGGGATTCTCAGCTTAATAGCTGAAAAGAAAATCTGAGAAACAGTGTAATTGTTGGTACTCTTCTAGGATGGCTTCCCATCAAACAACTCAGAGCAGCTTTCTTTGCTAGTCCTGTATACTTCTGTGTACTTACAAATACAACACACCTACCTGTTAAAACTACAGTCATGTGCAAAGGTCATTCATGAATCTCTGAACAAGAGAACAAAACATTACCAAAAACACTTACCAGAAAAAAAGTTTGCCTGTTTTTTAAGGAAATTTTCCATCATCTGTACTGGTGATTCTGTTCAACACTCTGATATTTTCAGATTTCAAATTGAAATATTTGGGGAAGAAGGCATGGTGAGTTGAGATGAGACAGAGCAATAAAATACAGAGACCCAAGAGCCTTCACACCCTCACACAGAGTTCAGAGTCCTTCACAAGACAGGAAACCAGATCTGAACACTGAGCATCAAAGTTTAATATTGCAGACAGACAAACCACCCCCTAAAGGACAGGAAATACAAGAAGCTTCCCGTATACTCCTAATTTACGGTCTTACCTGACTGAGTGCTCAGAACCACAAGTAACAAAGCTTTTCATGTTGTGTACAGAAATCACATAAGTTTTGAAATAGTTTAGGTGATAGTTCATGCTGTGGCCCTGGCTGACATTCTTCATCTTCAGAAGCCTTTCTGCCGTCCTGCAGTTCTGCAGCATTCTAGTGAGATCTGTAGACACAATGTTCCCAAGGGAGTGTGTCCCCTGGAGCTGAGGTGGATGGATGAGAGAGTAAACAGGGCACTGTCCCATAAGTGTGGCAGGAGGAACCCTAGTGTCCTCTCTGGGGTCCTCCATTTTTACTGTTTTTTCTACTTGTGTTTGTTCCTCAGTTTCAGATCCATGAACCACTCATGTCTTAGTGGCCTATGTGCTTTCATCATCACTTTCCTTACATATGTTCAGAGGTGGGAGGACCTCCTTGGGAATACTTTTCTGTGTAAAATGGAAAGTAAAGGTAATGAAATTGGGGGGAGTCACTCATTGGATCAACGTGGAACACTCATTTGTTGTTGTAGTCCTGTGGATGCCAAAGGAGAGAAACAGGGAAAAGCAATGTGCTTTTGTTACCTTTAGATCTTTTTTATTTACATTTTTAATTTTTTGACTTTTATGCATGAGTATTGTATATATATATATATATATATATATATATATATATATATAAACCTACTGAGTCCATCTAGTGCTGCTTGTATGTACATGTGTTTAGGGCTGGCCACCTGGGACTGGATAGCCTATCAGGGAGCTCCTTCCCATGGAAAATTGATTCTCTCTCTCTCTCTCTCTCTCTCTCTCTCTCTCTCTCAACAGCCATTAATTTCCTATACCCCTTCATCTAGGACTGGGACCTTGCAAAATTTCACCCATTCACATTGCCATGTGTGCTGGATAGCTTTAGTGTCAACTTGTCACACCTGGGTTGAGGGAGCCTCAACTGGGGAATTGACTCCATTGGATTGGCCTGTGGCCACATCTGTGGAGTATTGTCTTGATGGTCGAGCAGTGTGGAAGGGCCCAGCCCACAATGAGTGGTGCCACCTGGGCAGGTAGTTATGTATGGTATAAGAAGGCAGGCTGGGCATGAGCCAGAGCGAGCAAGCCAGTGGACAGCATTCCTCCATGGCCTGTGTTTCAGCTCCTGCCTCCAGGTTCCTGCCCTGAGTTCCTGCCTTGGGCTCCCTGAGTGATGAACTGTGAACCAGGAGATGTAAGCTGAATAAACCCTTTCCTCCCCAAGTTGGTGTCGGTCAGAGTGTTTTGTCACAGCAATGGAAGACAAACTAGGACAGAAATTGGTACCAGAAGAGTGGGGTATTGCTGTGACAGACCTGACCTTGGTGTTTTGGGGAAGGATTGTGGAGGCGTTTGGAACTTTGGGCTGGGAAGATCATTGAATGCCTAAAGATCGTTGCTGTGGAGCTTGGAGCAGTTTTGCTGAAGGAGTTGTAGAAGATGGAGGCCTGGCTTGTGAAGTTTCTAGTTTCAAAGGGGAGCAGAGATCATCAGGACTGTGTAATCTGTGGGTTCTGGTCAGCTGGGGCTGAAGAATCAGCTGTAAGTAACAAGAGACCAGAACCTGAAGTGAAATCTTTGTTGTACTGGGACAATTGATGCTGGTTAGCTGGGGCTGAAAAATCAGCTGTAAGTAACAAGAGACCAGCATCACTGTGGTGAAATCTTCTGGGAAGAATTTCTTCAGGGTCAGCACACAGAAGCTGTGATCCAGAAGGGGCCTGAGCCTCCATCTCAAGCCAGAAGCAGGACTTGGTAATGTGTAAGAGTCTCCTATATGGTTCTGGTGTTGAAATTTGAGGGGGTCACAGAGAGCAGCCGAGGCTTGGCACTGTGAGAGGTCAGGAAAGACCATTGGTGGAAGTGCACCTCGGTTGCAGTGAAGACCCCAGGATTGCAGGGGTCATGGAGAGAAGCTGAGGCTTTGCACCAGGAGAGGTCAGAAGAGACCATTGGTGAAGGTGCTGCCTCAGTTTCAGTGGCGACCCCAGCTTTTTGGAGATGCCGGGACCATGGGACGACCACCAAGAGCAGCGGCAGGTGTGGAATGGAGTCGGCCTGGGCCTGCAAGATGAGCTGTGTGTGCCACGGACGGCAGAGTCAGAGAGGGGGAGCTGCCGAAACCCTTTGGAGCCCAGAAGATCGTGAGTGAATCCCAGGTGTCCAGCCTTGAGCTACTTTGCTGGACTTAGGTTTTGTTTGAGAGTGCCTGATTCTTCCCTTTGAAATAAGACAGTACTTGTTTTGGATTTTACAGCAGCCCACAGTTAAGAGACTTTTAATAGACTGTGAACTTTTAAGTGTTTGGACATTTTAAGGACTGTGAGGCTTTTGAGGTTGTACTGTCTTAGGTTGTGATTCATGTTAACATCATATTTTGGGGATAAGAACTGGAAAGGTTGTGGTTTAATAGTGATATGTTTGTGTGTCAAGTTGACAAGGGGTCAATTGTGCTGGATAGCTTTAGTGTCAACTTGACACACCTGGGTTGAGGGAGCCTCAACTGGGGAATTGACTCCATTGGATTGGCCTGTGGCCACATCTGTGGAGTATTGTCTTGATGGTCGAGCAGTGTGGAAGGGCCCAGCCCACAATGAGTGGTGCCACCTGGGCAGGTAGTTATGTATGGTATAAGAAGGCAGGCTGGGCATGAGCCAGAGCGAGCAAGCCAGTGGACAGCATTCCTCCATGGCCTGTGTTTCAGCTCCTGCCTCCAGGCTCCTGCCCTGAGTTCCTGCCTTGGGCTCCCTAAGTGATGAACTGTGACCCAGGAGATGTAAGCTGAATAAACCCTTTCCTCCCCAAGTGAGTGTTGGTCAGAGTGTTTTGTCACAGCAATGGAAGACAAACTAGGACACCATGTCAACTGGTATAGCAAAGAGCACTGATGAGGGAGATGCAATATTTGATTCCAATCAAAACTCATTTAACCAGAGTTGAGGCATGTATCCCCCCAATTTGGTTCCCACCAGTGCCCTCTTGGATGGACTTTCCCACACACCAGTGTTGGGTTCAGTAGTGCAGGTCTCAGTTCCTCTCCCAATGTTCATTAGTGTTGTGTGTAGCACAGGGTGGGAGCACATGCTGCAGGTTGGTACCCCCCAGATCCACAGCCCTGTTGAGAAGCTTCCGCCTCAGCCTCAAGGGTCACTTCACCCCTTGCTGTGGGCCCGTGGAGTTATGTGTGGCCCTCAGTCCTGCTGGCTCCAGCTCTGCCTCTGTACAGCCCTTAGTGGAGGTGATGGGAGGGATGGGAGGGGAGGAGGCTGTGCTGAGGGTTCATCTGACCTCAGCAGCTACAGGATGCAGGTAGGAACTGCTTCTCATGATAGCTGTTCAGCCCCATTGATCTCTGCCCAAGGAGCTATGCCAGGCTCTTGATTCTCCTGGCTCAGGAAAAGTGAGGAAGGACCATCCACATGGCTACCTTTCATGTCTGATGCCTTTCATGCCTTTGATAAAATTGATACAGGAAAGAAAGTTAAGTTAGAGTCTTTAAAATTGGAGAAAATTGAGCCAGGCATGGTGGTGCACACCTTTAATCCTAGCACTTGGGAGGCCAAGGCAGGCAGTTCTTTGTGAGTTCAAGGCCAGCCTGGTCTACAGAGTGAGTTCCAGGACAGCTGGGGCTACAGGGAGACCCTGTCTCAAAAAGACAAAAAAAAAATTGGAGAAAATTGCTTTTCACTCACATGTGGCTTTGCAAAGTGATATTTTAATCACCGTTATTTACAAGAAACACATCTATGTCTCTGTCCTCTGGTTTGGTTTCTGTAATGGATGCTGTAATAAACACCATCACCAAAGCAACTAGGGGTAAAACGGTTTATTTGGCTTGCATCTGTACCACATATCATAACTGAGGGATGACAGGGCAAGAACTCAAAGCAGGAGCACTGTGTACTGGCTTGCTTCTCTTGGCCTGCTCAGATATTTTTCTTATGAAACTCAAGCCCACCTGCTCACAGTAAGCTGGGATCTCTCCCATTAATTAACAATCCAAGAAGATGCACCACAGACATCCCCACAGTCCAATTTGATGGAAGAAATTCCTCAACTGAGATTCCCTCTTCCCTGATGACTCTAGTTTGTGGCTTGTTGGAAAAGCTAACCAACATACTTGACTATTTATTAGCTTGACACACAAACACATCACTCTTTCTTTTAATATATATTTTATTTATTCTTTGTATTTTATATATATGTACATATATATATATATGTATATATGCACTTACATATATGCAGGCAATATATATGAGTGTATTGCCTGCATATATGTAAGTGCACCCATGTCATGCAGTGCCCAGGGAGGTCAGAAGAAGCCATTGAATCCTCTGAAACTGAATGGTTGTTAGCTGCCATGTGGATGCTTGGAATCCAACCCAGGTTCTCTGCTAGAGCAACCAGTGACCTAACCACTGAGTGATCCCTCCAGCTGGATAAACACATCACTGTCTACCCATAACCTTTCCTTTCTTGTTTATCTCCAAGCTCTTCAGTTCATATCATAATACAAAACACAGGACAACTTTAAAATTATCCCAATCTTGCCATGCGTGCTGGTGCATGCCTTTAATCCTAGCACTTGAGAGGCAGAGGCAGGCGGATCTTTGTGAGTTCAAGGCCAGCCTGGTCTACAGAGTGAGTTCCAGGACAGCTGGGGCTACAGGGAGACCCTGTCTCGAAAAGACAAAAAAAATTATCCCAATCTTTAAAAATTCCAACAATTTAAAAGTTCAAATTCACTCTAAATCCAAAGCTTCATAACTGTGGGCTTCTGTCAAATCTACAATAAATTACATGCTTTCTTTTTCCAGAAGGGAAAAACCAGGACATCATTGCAATCAAATCCAAACAAAACCCAACATCCAGCAGTATAAATCAAGTCTTATAGTTCAATATCCAGTGCCTGTGACTCACATGAACTTCTGGGCTCCAGAGGGCTTGGGCAGCTCCATTTCTCCATCTCTGCCATCCACATCACACACAGATTGACATATAGGCTCGGGCTCCACTCCACATCTTCCACCATCCTTAGTGGTCAGTTCAGGGTCCTGACACAGGCAATATGTTGGAGTCTGCACTGAAACTGAGGCTGCACCTTCACAAATGGCCTCCCTGTCTCACACGGTACCAAGCTTCAGATTCTGTCCATGCCCTTTGATTCTGGCAGAATTCATGCCACTAAAATCAGCACCATAAGTTCACCTTCCAGCTTGAGATATAGCCTTGGCCCCCTCTGCACCAAACAGTTTCTCTATGCTGACCCTGATGAAATACTTCTCAGAAGATTTCACCTCAGTGCTGCTGATCTCTTATTAATCAGCGCAGCCCAAGACAATCAGAATCCATTGTCCCAGTAAAGCACAAAAGGTTTCATTTCCATAGATTCTTAATTAAAACATATCATACATTCGACCTAGTACATTATCTCAGAGGAACTCAAACATCTCTGAAATTTCACAAACCAGGCCACCATTGTGTGCATTTCCCACAATATTCCTTGTTTCCATGCTCCACAGAACAGCTTGTTAAGGTCAGAGCATGCTAGCTTTTCCAGCCTACAGACCCAAATGCTTATACAGTCCTCCTCCAAAATCATTATGGTCAGGTCCACTGCAGCAATATCCCACTCTCTGGTATCAATTTCTATTCCAGTTTGCTCTCTTGCTGTGTTTAAACACCATGAAACAAAAACTTGGTGAGGAAAGATATACTTCCACATCCCACATCATCATTGAGGGAAGCAAAGTCAGGAAGTCAAAGCAGAAACCTAGAAGCAGGAACTGAAGCAGAGATCATGGAGGAGCACTGCTTACCTGCTTGTTTACCCTGGCCTACCTGCCCAGAGATGACACTGCCCACAGGGGGTAAGCCTGTCTACCTCAATTAGCAATCAAGGTCAAACCAATGAAGGAAATTTCCCACTTGAAGTTTCTCTTTTCCCAGGTCACTCAAATTTGTGTCAAAAACCCAACAGCACAAACTCAATTCTTAGATAGAGTCCATTCATACAACCACCTTTCCATATACACCTGTTCTAATAGCACTGTTTTATCTTTATTTTGTTCATTGACTTTGTTGTATATTCCAATATATTTTGATATGTCTCCCAAACAGGAATTAATGGATGTAATTCAGAAAAAGAGAAGGCTTTACCTTTGAAAAAATCTTTCTTAGGGCTGCCTTCATGGTCTTATTTCTCAGGCTATAGATTATTGGATTAAGTGTTGGGGGAATAACAGTATAAAACACAGTAAGTATAAAGTCTAATACAGATGGAGACTCTGAATGTGGCTTGAGAAGCTCAAAGACACCCGTGGAGATAAATAAAATGACCACACACAGGTGGGGCAAGCAAGTAGAAAAGGCCCTGGCTCTGCCCTCAGTAGCCGGCATCCTTAGCACAGTAAATATGCGTACATAAGAAACACCAATAGAGAAGAAGCAGAAGAATGCCAACAAAGACAGGAAGCCACTGACTCCAAGCTCACTGACATGTTCATTGTAACAGGAGAGTTTCAAAAGCTGAGAGATGTCACAGAAGAACTGGTGAAGGACACGGGAGCCACAAAAGTGGATGGAGAATGTTGCGGCAGTGTGCATGAGTCCTGACACAACTCCACTGGCCCAGACTGCTAACACCCCACGAATGCAGGTGCTGACATCCATGATGACTTCATAGTGCAGGGGGAGGCACACTGCCACATAGCGGTTATAGGACATCACTGTGAGCATTGCCACTTCAGTAGAGCCTCAGAGAGAGAATGCAAAACACTGCAGTATGCACTCCCACAGAGAAATGTAGCTACTGTGTGTGAAGGAGCTGCAGATGAACCTTGGCACAGTCACAGAAATGTAGCAGAGATCCAAGCAGAGAGATGCTTCAGGAAGAAATACATAGGCGAATGGAGACTGTGATCCAGGGAGGTGGCAGCAATAATGAGACTATTTCCAATGAGAGCCGCTAGGTACAAAGCCAAGAAAACTGCCACATGCTAGTTCTGCCTCGCGCTTTGTGGAAAACCCCACGAGAAGAAATCCAGTCATTGTGAAGTTAGCCATATTCCTTCTGGATCTCTGGGACTGAGACAAGCTGAAGGAAGGACAGATACTCCTAAAATTACAATTTTTGTTACTCAAGAAGCTAATCCACTCAGTGAGGTTACTTCATAAAGCCAGGGTCATCTGCCCATCACTGTTAAGTGTGAAGTTATTGTCTAGGCCAAAAACTAATTCAGTGAATTTTAAATGACTCTGTAAAAAGATTTATTTTATATATTTGAATATTTATTTTATATGTATGAAAGTTTGCCTGGGAGCATACATACACATCACATGCAAATGGTGCCTGTGGAGGATGGACAAGGGCATCTGATCCATAGAGTTGGATTTACAGATGATTGTCAGCCACCATTGAGTGCTAGAACTGAACCTGTGTCCTCTGCAAGAGTAGCAAGTGTTCTTAATGCCTGTGCCATCTCTCTAGCCTCTAAATTATATAGTTTAATTTTATTTCAATAGCAGAAAGAAATATAACTGAATTAATGTGAAGTATAACACCCAGTTTCTCCATTTTTATATGCACTAATGGTGCATCAATACGCATGCACAAGCACACTTTCAGAGAGTTTGTGAAATAGCTAGTTTTTACTCACATTCCTGTGCTTTTTTAATGTCATAAAAAGTCTTAATACATAATAACTACACATATGTATAGAGTGAATTGTGATGTTTCAATGCATCTATAAGGTGTAATGTTTTATTTCACACTATTTTTCTGTATAAATCTCCTGTCACAATTTTACAATCATTTTATTATGAAAGAACAAATTTGGGCCTGGAGAGATGGCCTAGGGTTTAAGAGCACTGACTGCTCTTGCAGAGGGCCCGGGTTCAATCAATCCCTGACACCCACATGGCAGCTAAGAACTGTCTTTGACTCCAGTTCCAGGGGAATCCGAGACCCTCTTCTGACCTCCGGAGGCATTGCACAACACAGGTGCACAAACCTGCATGCAGACAGTACATTCATGCACATAAAAAGAGTAAATAAAAATTTAAAAAATTAAAAATAAAAAAAGAACAAATTCTTTTTTTTTTTTTTTTTTTTTTGGTCTTTTCAAGACAGGGTCTCCCTATAGCCCCAGCTGTCCTGGAACTCACTCTGTAGAGTAAGCTGGCCTTGAACTCACAAAGATCCTCCTGCCTCTGCCTCCTGAATGCTAGGATTAAAGACATGCTCACTACATAGACCACGTTGCCCCTGAACTCACAGAGATCCACCTGCCTCTGCCTCCCGAATGCTGCTATTAAAGGCGTGCACTACCACGCCCAGCCATTTTTTCTCTTTCTTTATGTGTTCTTTCAAAAATATAAATAGTGCACCCTATGTTGTGCAAATATGTGAAAAAGTTATATAAAGTCACTGCTTGTCCCATTTAATTAATAAATTCTATGAAAATTCTAAATTTACAGGGGAATGGGGGTGACACGGGTCTAGATTTGATAAAAAATTAATTAATTAATTAATTAATTTAAAAAAAGAAAATTCTAAATTTACAATAGGAAAATGTACAATTTTCCTGTTGTATTGTACAAATAGAAACAAGATGTCTAATAATTATGGGAAATATTATTGACTCTGTTTTCCAGTTAAATAATTTTTGTTTGTTTTAAGATACAGTCTCCTTGTAGCCCCAGCTGGCTTGGAACTTGCTACGTAGAAAAGGCTAGACTTAATCTCAGAGATCTGTCTGTCTCTGTCTCTTGAGTACTAGCATCAAAGGCCTGTGCCACCATGCCCAGCTCAGTTAAATAAATTTTAAAGTACCATTGATGTCCAAATTTATACTAGTCGATTTAGCAAAGTTCAAAACTAAAAGTCTCTGAACTCTTGCAGATGAAGTTAGATATGATCTCTTTGTTCTTGGTGTTTTGTTTTGTTTTGTTTTGTTTTGTTGAGACAATATCTCCCTGCAGCCCCAGCTGGCTAAGAAACTGATCAGGCCAGCTTCCATCTCATTGCCTACCTCTGCCTCTGCCTCCTGAATTCTGGGATTAAAGGCATGTGCCACCATACCCAGCTGTAAAATGTGATTTCTAACCATGCATCTGAGGTGGTCAAATTTGCACAAACTTCTGGAAATCAAAAAATTATTTAACAGGAGACCTGAAGCAATCTATTTATTCTTAAGCTAATATATTTTATGTTAAATATTTAAATCAATCCTCTGAAAAATGGGTATTTAAAGAAAACTTTAGCCATTTAGAAATTAGCATAGCAAAAACATTGATAAATCTTTTAGTATTTCCACTGAGGATTGTTGAATTAATTGTTTACAGAATAGTAATTCGAGTGGAATTCCAATTACAGTTTCAATCACTTTTCACAAGATGATGATCACCATTTTGTTTAAAGAAAAGCATAATATATTAAATAAAGTGTATGCGAATGCCCAAATATAATCTCAGTAAAGTGAATCTAAGAAAATACAGCCCACAACTACAGTAATTTCCAGATATTTCAGTTTTCTATCTTGACACCAGAGACAAAGGGGCAGCTGCACTTCCCACACCACATGCTGAGGTGTTCCTAACATAGACATTGTGGTAAAGATGATGGACTATTTCTGATATATGTTCTTCAGTAGAACTGTAGACTACTGAAGTTTGAGACTGATGGAAGTCACCAGCCAGAAGGAGTCCATGTACCTGCTAATAACACACTGAAGATGTCTGAAGTTTACAGCAACATATTTCTAGAGCCTCTGGAAGCTTCCAGTTCAGTGTCTAGGAGAAGGATGCTGATTTTTCTGTTGTTTAACACAACACAAAGATGATTTCATTCTACACATGTAGGAACATTGTTTGATTTATTCCAGAATGTCTGAACTTGTATTTCCATTAATTAGTTTACAGCAATGTTTACATTAGTTAACCAGTGGTCATGAGTACACTAGAATTGAAGTTTTTAGTTTCTTTGTGAGACATTTATGTGTTTCTACTTCTATTTCAAGTACATGTGCATTTATTATTAATATGTTAATCATTTAGAATAATTTTATGGCCTTATGACTTATCTATTCTCAGCAGGGTATGGTGGCATGCACCTTAGATCTCAACACTTTTAGGAGGTAGAGGCAAAAGCAGGCAGGTCTCTGGAAGATCAAGGCTAGCTTGATCTATATAGTGAGTTCCAGGACAGCTGGAGATATAAGGAGACTTCGTCTCAGGAAAACAAAAAGCCAACACCACCACCACCAACAACAACAAAACCATTCTCAATATCACAGATAAATGCAGAAAAATGCAAGAAAGGAGCTGAGAATATGTTGTTGGTAAACTGTAGATAGATCAGCAAGTATCCATTGTCTCCCAGAGGCTTTTGGATACCTCCCAGAGGTATCCAAAAGCCATAACCATGGTATCCAGAGGATAATTAAGGACACTTTTCTTCTTAATGAGGTCACGTGCTTCTGTTTTCTGTTTAGTGATGCAAAATTTTACTGCAGTTTTGCTTCTTTAACCTCTTTGATTTTCTCTCTTATTCATTCTCTGTCATTTTTCAAAGTGTAGAATTAGCATTTACACATCCCTATTTTAGTTTTGGGTGAATACTGATGGCATCAAAGCATACCAAAAGTCTTAAAGGGGGAATTAATGACATGAGGCTTTATTTCTGGTTTTGAATTCTTCTCTGGTTTTCCCCTCAGAATATGAACTCTGTTTCTGGCCAGTCTGGGATTCTGTCACATTGTGTCTATCTCAGAATTTCCATCTTTGAAAGAGAGAAGAGCAAGAGCAGGGACTAAAAGACTGGTTCTGGCTGGAAACACTTTCTTGCCTTCCTAATAAAGGATCTCTCTACAGGATCTGCATTGACTCTTGCTTTCAGAACATGGAAAATATGGTTATTTGGCTTATTTAATGTTTTGTTATACACATACAAATAACTGTGAAACTTTTACACAAACAAGGTTTGCTGTACATGATGCCTCATAATTAGTTTTTAACATTAACAATGATCTTAGTGATCTTTCCACGTCTGTGCAGAAAGTAGTTGAACATTCTTAAATGCATTTGTTAACACATTATGGTTTGTTAAACAGTTTGCTATCATCAATGCACATTGAGGTTCTTTCCAATGTTTTCTTTTACAAAGCTTTTTAAAAATACTTTTATTGATGAATTGTGTATTTCATTCATTGTCTCAGTCCAATTTAGACACATTTCCCTCTCCCTGCCCCCACCCCACCCCTGTTCATGCCTTCTGCCATACATATCTTGCATCTTTCTCTCAGTCTTTCCAAAGTTTTTCACTGCAGAGGCTTTTTGGGCAGAGTTTAGCTATATCATTCAGTCCTTTAACCCAGTCTTCATGTTGCTGTTTTTCCCTCCCCTTTGTATTGCTCCAATGTAAGCCTATATAACGATCTCATATGCATCAAAATTATGACCTCTAAGAATAAACTGTATGTTAATTCCAAACTGTGTTTTGGAATTCACATTTTCCTCCTTTAATTTTATATTACTCTAAAATGTGAATATACCTTCCACCGATATACAGTAATTACAAAGTCTGAAAATAAGTGGTAGGTTGATTCTAGAGCCTGTTATAATAACACAATTGCTTTCAGATTTCCTATTAAATTGAAATACTTTACTGGCAATCTCTAATATGGGAAGAACTGCACATCATCTCTAAGCAGTTCATTAATAATAATATGAGAAATAATAAAATTGTCTCCTGCCACACACCATGGTCAGTGTCTCAATGTTTCTCTTTGTTATTTGCATAGGGGAACTCACTGCTTAGATGAGAATCAGCACTCCACAAGATGCTTCAGAAATGGGAGAAGGTTCAAGCTTTTTTTCCCCTAATATTCATTTTTATTTTTATAAAGTTCATATTTGACTGGTTTTCCCCACCCTCAAACTTTGTAATTCATTGGCTTTGTATTATTCAGCATGACACCCTTTTAAAGAGACTGAGAAAACTCACCTTAACACACACAGGAATTTCTTTCTTAGATGGACAGAGCAGGGGAATGTCAACTCCCTTCATGGAGGTCTGATCTTCATAATCCAGCCATTTCTCACACATTTGTTTGTATCATGGGTCATTTCAACTCTTTTTTGGCCACAGAACACAAAGGTGCACTGTTCCTCTGGCATTAGCAGAAAATTCCCTAGAGTGCCTTGTAATTATCCTGAGACTGAAACTTGCAATTCTGCAGTGTTTTTTTATGGAGTATTCTGTTGAATAAGTAGTGAGACCTCTAATTAATTGAAATTTCATCTTATTTATGTTCATTAGACTAAAGCATGAGGACATTTTTTAATATTTTCATTTTATGTGTATGAGTCAGGATCGTGTGCATTTCCATCTGTTATTTCTTTATGCTTGCAGCTCTCAATCTCTGGTCTTCTTCTTCATGAAATAAACAGTAGGTTTCTATGAAACATAGTCACCATACAATGCTGGAACACTAGAACTTAGCCTGCCACAAAGCTAAGTTTGGAAACCCATTATCCAACCATCCTCTTCCTCCCCACCTTCCAGCAGTGAGAAATTGCTAGCAACACTCAGGTCAACTCTAAATTCAAACACAAGAGAACAGCAGTAGTTTGCTTTCTGTGCCTAGTTTATTTTACTTAACACAGTGTCCTCCAGCGCCATCCAGTTAGCAGCAAATGACAGGATTTCATTCTTCTTGTGGGCGGGATTCTCCACTGTGTGTATGCACCACATTTTATTATCTGTTGATCTATGGATGAGCCTCCATTGGTGACTGGAATGCAGTCATTCCTTTGACTCCCTGGTTTCATTTCCTTTGCAAATGCACACAGAAATGGCACAGATGTCTGTGCTGTGAGGCCATATCCATCTGGTGGATCTGCTTTTAATTTGGGGGTCATATTGATATTATTCTCTGTAAAGCTATATTAATTTATATTTCCACCTATACTGAGCAGGAGACCCCTTTTTGTCCGCATCCTTGTAAGCAGTGCTAACTTATTAACTTTTTGATGATAGCCATTCTAACTGGTTAAGTGCTTGCTTTTTATTTCCTTTTCTCTAATTTCTAATGATCTTGAGAATTCTCAATGGAATTATTGGTCATTTGTATTTATTTATTGATAAGTTTCTATTGAGATCATTTTTCAGTTAACTTGAATGTATTTTGTCAAGATTTTGAGTGCCTTGTATGGTCTGGAAATTAGGATTTTGCAGGAGTCCATGGCAAACATTCCCTCCCATTCTGTAGATGTTTCTTCACTGTGATGATTATTCCCTGTGCAGTACAACAGACTTTTAGTCTGATATGATCCTACTTGTCTGTTTTGTATCTGTCCCCAGTGCTATAGGAGTTAGATCCAAAACTGTGTACCCTGAAATGCTGTCTCTGTTACCCCATGTTGTATTTTTGCTGGAGCATATTAATTGTACAAAGCACTGACCTCCATTGTACCATTTTTACACAAACATCTAATGTACTTTGATGATATTCACCACTTCTCTCTTTTTTTTTAATATTTCACAGTGACAATTTCTTTTTTTATTTGTTTATTATTTTTAAGGGATTCACAATATAAGAGCACAGCTGTTTTCAGATCACATTGATGTTGCTCAGTTTGCCATACAATTAGGTAATTTGTGCTAGCATCCACAGATGAGGGATACCATTTGTCGTTTGTTTTTCTGGGACTGTGTTACTTCACTCAGCATGATATCTTCTAGCTCCAGCCATTTACCTGCAAAGTTCATGATGTCATCTTTCTTTACCGCTGCATAGAACTCCATTGTGTAGATGTACCACATCTTCTCTATCCACTCATCGGTTGAGGGGCACTTGGGTTGGTTCCAGCTCCTTGCTATTGTGAAGAGAGCTGTAATAAACATGGCTGTGCATTTATTTCTGCGGTAAGATGAGTCTTGTGGGTACATGCCCAGGAGTGGTATGGCTGGGTCAGGTGGCAAGTTCATTCCAAGTCTTCCAAGGGTTCTCCACACTGCTTCCATAGTGGCTGTACGAGTTTACATTCCCACCAGCAGTGGATGAACCACTTCTCTCTTTACAGATCTATAATTCTCCCACTTTTAACTCATGTCCCTTCCTCCTCCTAAATTTCTCATATGAATGAAAATGTGCTATTTCTCTTTCAAAGTCTGGCTTATTTTTTTTTTAACATTTTTCCCTACTTTCCCCAATTTTCCTTCAGAAGAAAGAATTTCATTCTTCTTTATGGACTACTGTAACTGGATGATGAATATATACCAAATTTTCATTAACCATTCACTTGTTGATTGTTTATGTATTAGAGTAATTCTGGCTTCATAGAAAGAATTTGAGAGTGCTTCTTTTTTATTGAAGTTTTGTGCATTTCATCCAGCATTTCTTTTTAAATATATTTTTATTGTTATTAAACTTTTTCATACATTATACATCATTTCTCAATCCAATTTAGACTCATTTCCCTTTCCTTGCCCCCAACCCTACCAGAGTTCATGCATTCTGCCATACATGTCTTGCATCTTTTTCTGAGTCTTTCCAGAGTTGTTTTTTTCAAAGCACAAGATTATTGGTTTTGTTTTGGGGAGAACTTTATTGTTTCAGTCTCTTTTTTTGTCCCAGTTCTTTTGTTATTGTTCCTTCTAACTTGTATTGCTTCTACAAATGGTATGCATATATATACATATATACATATATATATATATATATATATATATATATACATACACATATGTCTCACCTATACTAAAATTATGTTGTCTGAAAACAAAATGTATGTTATTTCCAAATCATATTTCAGGAATCACACTTTGCCATTTTGATTTTATATTACTCTAATATATTCATACATACCCTCCACCCATATACTAAAATTCCAAAGTTAATTCTAGAACCTGTTAAGGGATTCACAATATAAGAGCACAGTTGTTTTCAGATCACAAGGAATAGAACATTAACATTGCTTAGTTTTCCTTACAACTAGGTACTTGGTGCTAGCATTCACAGATGAGGGATACAATTTATCATTTATTTTTATGGGACTATGTTACTTCACTTAACATAATATCTTCTAGTTCCATCCATTTACCTGCAAAGTTCATGATGTCATCTTTTTTTACCACTGCATAGAATTCCATTGTATAGATGTACCACATTTTCTTTATTCACTAGTTGATTGAGACACATTTGGGTTGCTTCCAGCTCTTCACTATTATGAAAAGAGCTGCAATAAATCTAAATGTGTTTGTATCTCTTCAATAGGATGAGTCTTGTGGGTGTATGCTCATGAGTGGTATGACTGGGTCATGTGGTAGGCTCATTTTGTGTCTTTTAAGAGTTCTCCACACTGTTTTCCATAGGGGTTGTATGAGTTTGCATTGCCACCAGCAGTTGGTGAGTGTTCCCCTTTCTCCACAACCTCTCCAGCATTTGGTATCCTTTGTTTTCTTGATCATAGCCAGTCTTACCAGAGTAAGATGAAATCTTAAAGTGGTTTTAATTTGCATTTCCTTAATTATTAGCGATGTTAAAAACTTTTTAAGACTTTTCTCAGCCATCTTTACTTCTTCATTTGTGAAGTCTCTGTTCAACTCTTTTCTCCATCTTTTGAATGAATCATTTCTTTTCTTGCTCCTTTGTTTTTTGAGTTTATGTACTCTGGATGTTAATGCTCTGTCAGATCTATCACTGGTGAAGGTTTCCTCACACTCTGTGGGTTTTCTCTTCACTTGTTTGCTTGTTTCTTTCACTGTACAGAAGCTTCTGAGTTTATTAAGTTGCTACTTGTCAATTGTTGACCTCATTTACTGTGTAGCTGCTGTCTGATTTAGAAAGTCTTTTCCTATGTCTATGTCTTGTAGGTTACTGCCAACATTTTCTTCTATCATTTTCAGAGTTTCAGGTTTCACAATGAGGTCTTTGATGTATTTGGAATTGATTTTTGTACAGGGTGAGAGGTAGGAATTTAATTTTATTCTTCTACAAGTGGTGATCCAGTTTTGCCAACACCATTTGCTGAAGATGCTCTTTCCTCCATTGAGTCTTCTCAGCCCCTTTGTCAAATATGAGGTGGCTGAAATTGCATGTGATCAAGTTTGGATCTTCAATTTTTTCCATTGATCTACACATTTATTTTTGTTCCAATACCAGGTTGTTTTTATGACTATAGCCCTGTAATATAGTTTGAAGTCTGGTATAGTAATAAAGTCTTAGAGAGAATTGGACTGGAGAGAACATTTCTCAAAATAATTAAAGCCATATATATCGAACCCACAGCCAATGTTATTCTAAATGGGGAAAAATTAGAAGCATTCCCCCTTAAAATCAGGAACTCAGCAAAGCTTCCCCCTATCTCCACTCCTTTTAAATATAGTGCTTGAAATGCTCGTTAGAACAATAAGACAAGAAGAGGAAATTAAAAGAGTACTAATTGGAAAAGAGGAGGTCAAACTATCCTTTTTTGCAAATGACATGATAGTTTTCCTAAGGAATGCCAAAAACTCCACCAGAAAACTCCTAGAAATGATTAACAGTTTCAATAAAGTGGCGGGATACAAAATTAGCCTAGAAAAAAATGGTAGCCTTTCTTTATGCCAATAACAAACAATTGGAGAAGGAATAGAAGGAGACCTTTCCATTCACAATATCCTCAAAAATAAAATAAAATATCTAGAAACAAACCTGATCAAAGGCACTAAAAATGAAAAATTTTTTAAATTTTTATTTATTTCCGTATGTGTATGAATGTACTGTCTGCATGCAAGTCTGTGCACCCGTGACGTGCAACGCCGCGGAGGTCAGAAGACGGTGTCGGACTCCCCTGGAACTGGAGTTCTCCTGGAATTGGAGTCTCAGACGGCTCTCGGCCGCCATGTGGGTGCTGGGGATCGAACCCGGGTCCTCTGTAAGAGCGGTCGGCGCTCTTAACCGCTAGGCCATCTCTCCAGCCCCTAAAAATGAAATTTTTAAATCCCTGAAGGAGAGTGAAGACAACAGAAGATGGAAGGAGCTCCCAGGCTCATGGATTAGAAGAATTAATATAGTAAAAATGACCATCCTGCCCCAAATAATATACAGATTCAATGCAATCTCAATTAAAATTCTTATGAGCTTCTTAGCAGACCTAGAAAAAAAATCCTTAAGTTCATATGGAAAAACAAAAGACCCCAGATAGCCAAAGCAACCCTGAGCAAAGAGAGTGTTTCTTACTTTTCCAGTTTACAAAATAATATGGGGAGAATAGACATTAGTTCTTCTTTGAAGGATTAAGAGAATTGTCCATGTGTTCCCAAGTTATTTTTAGCTGGGAGGTTTTTACTGCATCTGTCTCATTGATTGTTATGGGTCTGCTCAAGCTGGGTGTGTCATTTGTATTTACTGTTGATAGGCCACACAAACTTGGTTTTGGAGACAAAACTGGGACCAGGAACTCAGTCATTCACCTAGTCTGCCTGGCCAGGAGCACCAGGGACCCTCCGCCTCCATTTCTCCTGCCATGGCTCACAAGAGCATACCACCATGTATGGATATTTATACAGGTTCTGGGGATCAAACTTAGATGATGGGAAGGAAAGACAAAATATGGCATGTTTTCTCACACATTTGGCATATGCAGACATGAAGGCAGAACTGAAAAGCTTTGGGGGGGGGAAAGAAGGAAGGTAAACAGGATTAGGAAAGTAAAGAGTTAATAATGTCTCAAGTGCAATGATGTACACATACGGAAATGTCTTTATAAAACCCATTGTTTTCAATTCTTTTTTGTGCTTTTATTGATGTTTTGTGTATTTCAGACATCATTTTTCAATTCAGTTCATGCATATTTCCTTTCCCTTCCCCCCACCCCAGCCCAGATCATGCATTCTGCCATAATTGTCCTGCATCTTTCTCTCAGTCTTTTTTTATGCTTAGGAATTCACATTTTCCTCCATTAATTTTATATTACTCCAAAATATGGATATATACTCTCCACCCACATACAGTAATTACAGAGTCTGAAACTAAGTGGTGGGTGGATTCTAGAGCCTGTTGAAAGATTCACATTATAACAACATAGTTGCTTTCAGATAAACGGAAATATATAACAGTAATGTTGTTGAGCTTCCTTTCATCTGAGGGTTTGGTGTTAGCAGCACAAATGAGGGAAACCATTCGCTGTTTGTTTTTCTGGGACTGTGTTACTTCACTCAGCGTAATGGCTCTGAGCTTCATCCATTTACCTGCAAAGTTCATAATGCCATCTTTCTTTACCACTGAATAGTACTCCATTGTGTAGATGTACCACATTTTGGTCATCCACTCATCTGTTGAGGGGCATTTGGGTTGATTCCAGCTCTTTGCTATTGTGAAGAGAGTTGCAATAAACATAGATGTGCATGTATCTTTGCTGTAAAATGAGTCTTTTTGGTATATACCCAGGAAAATTTAATCACCAGAAACTGAAGGGCACACTAAGTAAGGAGCATTCCCACATTCTTTCTATAAGGCCAGGATTACTCTAATATCAAAACTAGATAAAGACCCAAAAAAAAAAAAGAAATTAAAGGTCAACCTCTCTGATGAACATGGGGCTCAAAAATTCCCAATACCATGCCCAAAAACTGAATGGAAAATACATAAAAGAGATTGTCCAGCATGATCAAGTCAGGTTCATCTCAGAGATGCAGGAATGGTTTAACATACATAAATCAATAAATGTAATCTACCACATAAACAGACTCAAAGACAGAAACCACATGATCATCTCATTAGTTGCAGAAAAGGTCTTTGACAGATTCCATTATCCATTCATTATAAAAGTCATTTACAATCTAGGTATACAGGGGACGGAGGTCCACATAATGTGGGTGATATACATCAAGTTCACAGCCAACATTATATTAAATGTAGAAAAACTCAAAGCATTCCCATTAAAACCAAGAACAAGCTGGGTATTGTGGCACATATCTTTAATCCCAGCACTTGGGAGGCAGAGGCAGGTGGATTTCTGTGAGTTCAAGGCCTGCCTGGTCTACATAGTGAGATCCAGACCAGCTGGGGCTACAGGGAGATCCTGTCCCAAAAGGACAAAAAAAAAAAAAAAACCAAGGAGACAAAGATTTCCCCTCTCTACATTCCTGTGCAATATATAGATTTTGAAGTCTTAGCTGAGGAATAAGACAAATGAAGGAGATTAAGTAGATACAAATTGGAAAGGGAAAAGTCAAAGAATCTTTATTTTCAGACTACATTATTCTGTACATAAAGGACCCTAAAGACTCCATCAGAAAACTTCTAGAGCTGATAAATACATTGAGCAAATATCAACATAGAAAATTAACACACTAAAAGCAGTAGCCTTCCTACATGACAATGAGAAATGTACTGAGAAAGAAATCAGAAAAATGATCCCAACCATAATAGCCTCAGAAACCATAAAATATCTTGGAGTAAATCTAACCAAGGATGTGAAGGGCTTATATAATAAAAACTTTAAGATACTGAAGGAAGAAATTTAAGAAAATACTGGAAGATGGAAAGACCTCCTAGGCCCATGGACCAGTAATTATGAGAATGACCATCCTACCAAAAGCAATCAAAAATTCAATGCAATGGCATTAAAATTCCAATGCAATTCAAAGAAATTCCAATTCAAAGAAATTGAAAAATTAAGTTCAGTTTCATATGAAGCACATAAAAAATAATATACTACAGAGCTATAGTAATTTAAAAAACCAGCATGGTCCTGCCATTAAAACAGATACATTGATGACTGGAATAGAATTGAGTTCCCAAACCGAAATCCACGCATTACAACCACCTGATTTTTACAACAGAGTCACAAATACACTGGAGATAATACAGCATGTTGACAAATGGTGCTAGTCAAAATGAATAGCTAATTGTGGAAGAATGAAACTAGATCTCTGTCTCTCACTAGGAACAAAACTTAACTCCAGACGAATCAAGGACCTCAATATAAGACCCAATACCGGCCCTCTGCTCTTGCAGCTGGCACCCGGTGCTATTGTGAGTCTGTGTGTAGGGCGCTCAGGCTGGGGTCTGGCTGAGACCACCTGAAGCACAGGAGCCAAACTTCGCTCCAGAGAGAACCCTCAAAACAGGAAGGGAAGAGTGGCTTAGACTTCCAATATCCAATATATAAAGAAAATTGAAAGCCTGAAAACTAGACAAGTCAACACTCCATAAACAAGGAGAGGAAAAAAAAAAAACATTGGAAGGAGGCAAACAAAACAAGCCTTCAACATAGTGAAAAGGCATTTGTGATTGGCATCTGAATACAGGCAAAAAAAAAAAAAAAAAAATAAAAAAAGTAAAAACCCCCATGCCTGGACCTGGCGAAGGGTAAACATGTGAAAGGTGCAGGATAACTCTGAACCACGGTCTCCCATCCCTGTAGGGAATAGCTACAATGGGATACCCCTGGAGGTGACCCAAGGATCTTAGAGGAATAATTGCATGCCTATGCAGAGAAATTAAAAGAAACAAAGAGAAGAAGGCCAGAAATAAGGAGAGAGAATGAAAAAAACTCAAGAACGGACTAGAAGCTCAATGCAAACTCTGAAAGAAAGAACTAAAGGGAACAGAATGAAAAACTCAGAAACGA
>VZQC01011649.1:0-11538 GCA_009823505.1 Rhizomys pruinosus | reverse complement strand
AGGAACATGGGTCTATATTAGGATTACTGTATATTTAATTGATGTGAGATTCAACAAGTATCCGATTTTGCTCAGACTCTATCTGCAGGTTTACATTGGTGTTTAGGACTATAGTAAAAGTAATTATGTGTATATTAAAACAACTTGGTTTAAAGTTCTGGATAAAAATGGTAATGCACTGAGTTAAATTGAGAAATATAATGCTGTGAGTCCACATTTGCTTTACTAAAATCTGTATAACAACTAACTTTGGCGATTGGACATACAAATGTTCTCGTATGTTTTTGTTGTACAGTATCATCTTGTGCACTTCTTTTAACCTGTCGATGATTTAACCTTACGACATCAGTTTGCTCTCCCACGTTAATACCCATCAATACCCGTCACCACAATACTTGGTGACTTTAGCTGACATTTTTTGATCCTGCCTATGGTCTGTGTACACCTACTTGCCTTTTTGAGCTCGATGGGTCAAAAACATAAAACTAAAATAAAAGGGGGGATACAGATATGATATGAAACTTTTTGTCAAAAACTTTGCCAATTAATCTAGAACTAACTATGGAAAAGATTTGTATGTTCCCACATGTCACAACGTCACCAACTAATGGCTGAGAAAACAAAGATACAGCCTTTGCGATTGTGTAGATATACCAGAGAAGTGCATCAGTAGAAAGGTTGGCCCATATTAACATTGAAAAGGAAGAAAAGCCTCAGATCAGACTGCCTACAGCTATCAAACCCTCTCTGGGATCCTACTTGTTTTTTTTTTTTTTTTTTTTTTTTATTTATTTATTTTATTTTATTTTATTTTATTATTTTTTAATTAGTTTTTATTGACTGTCTTATGTGATTTCAACAGCATTCCGATTCAGTTCATGGCTATTTCCTTTCCCTCCCCCCACCCCCACCCCATCCCCGATCATGCATTCCTGCCCATACTCCTGCTATCTTTCTCTCAGTTTTTTTTTTTCATTTTTAAGCTAAATAAGTAATAACTTTCCATGAAGTACAAGCATCCTTCATCAAAACCTATCTGCAAGAGTTGCTGCCCACCCCACCACCCAATGGTCCCACATCCATCAGTGGGGGGTGAAGTGTTTGTTCAATCAAGTTGATGCCCAATAAGGGTGCCAGGTGACTCATTGCTGAGTTTCACCATTCACCCCAACCCAGCCCTGACCAACTTAACCCGATATACAATATTTCTCATGGAGAGGGTATGCCGTAGTAAACGAAACAACAGAAAGGACTGCATCAGAAAATGGACTGAAATGGTGAATTGGATAGGGGGGATGGGTGGGAGATGGACCCCCAAACAGGGTGTATTTTTGATTAAGGCATATTTAATTTACGTGAGTTCAGCAAGTACCAAGTTTTGCCTAGCCACTGTCTACAGGACACATGGTGTTTAGGACTTAGTAAAAGTAAACATGTGTCTATTAAACAACATTGCGTTTACAGAATCGATAAAACTGTAATGCCATCTGAGTTAGTTGGAAATATAAATTTTTGTTGCCCACATTTGTTTTACATAAAGTTTGTAGAGCAATAACTTTGGGCTTGACACATACAAATGTTCTCTATAAATTTTCTGTTTACAGTTCACCTTGTAGCATTCTCTTTAAGTGGATCCTACTTGTAACTACAACTATTTATAATGATTCCTAAATGAAAAACTTACCTTCTAGGTGCTGCACAAGGTTTAATAGGAGAGATTTTCTTAACTCTCCTTCATAGAACAAGGAGGAATATGATGATGATGAGGTTGTTCTTTAACTGCTAAAATTGGAGCCAACTGTATAGCGGTAATCTCTTATAAAAACGGTAAAACCACCTTCTTTAATTGACATAGGAACTGTGAAAAGGATTATTCTCTGTTCAGAACCAACTATAATCCTAAAGTCTCCTTCAACTGTGCTTAAGAAAAATATATTAACACAGGAGAGCTCTGCTATCAAGCAATGGTTATTCTACCAAGGAGATGTTGGCCAGGGAATCCAAGCCCCCCCCCCCAAAAGGTAAAGGTTTCTTGCCTCTAAACTAGGATACCTGCAAGAAGAGAGGCAACAAGGCCCTGCTGTCGAAGACCTGATGTAAGCATGGGAAAGATGTATTGAGACCACACTTGCAAGTGTACAGTTGGTTTCTGGAATATCAGAGAGTGTTACCAAAGGCCACTAAACCAATAAAGCAAATATAGGTCTCCTTGAGTCAAGCAAGACTCCTCTGTCAGCACCAGCTACACCTCACCTGCCTGGAAATACTGTGCAGCAGTGGCAGCCATATGCCCATATATCCCAAATCTAATTGGCTATTAGCTCTCTCCTTGAATAACCCATGGCTGATGCCACAAGCTTACATCCTCTAGTGGTTAGGAGATGTTATAAGCCACAGTAAGACCCTGTCACATTTTACAGGAAAAATGTAATCCATAGATTAACATACCATCCAAATATCTGTGTCTATACCAAAGTAACCTATCATAACAATTAGTACTGTTTAAATACCTATATATCTAAATGTCTGTGCTTCATTAGTAGGACTGAAAGGTTATTCCTGGACAAACTATCAGCCCATGAAAGGAAACAGTCAGAAATGACCAGAGTCCAAATCAACAGCTCCAGAGAAAGTAGACTGTTTTGCTTCTCGTCCACCTGTGCCCCTTTTCTAAGCCTAGGGAACAATCTGCGAAAGAGGGGGCATGGTAGAATGTAAGGGCTGTGATTGGGGTGAATGGTGAAACTACAGCAATATAGACTGGACACTTATTTGATCAACTTGATTGAACATACAAGCCCCCCAGCTGGATGGCGGGACCCTTGGGCTGTGTGGGTTTGGGCACAACTTCTTGCAAATTGGTTTTACATGAAGGATGCTTGTACTCATAAATTATTACTTATTATTAAAAAATGAAAAAAATAACAAATAAAATATTTTTTTAAAAAAGACCCAATACCTTGAATGGAGGAGAAAGTCAGGAATATACTAAAATTTACAGGCACAAAAAGGGACTTTATTTCTGAACAGGGCTCCTATAGTGTAAGCATTAGTCTACAATTGACAAATAGCACTTCATAAAAGTAAAAAAGCTCCTGTACAGCAAAGGACACCATCATTTGAGTGAAGAGACAACCTACAGATTGGGAAAAATATTTACCAACTATGCCTCTGACAAAGGGTTATTACCTGTAAAATGCAAATAACTAAAGTAGTTAAACATCAAAAAGCAAAGAGGTCAATTAAAAACTGAGACAAATTGCTGAATAGGGGGTTCTCTAAAGGTGAAACACAAATGGCTGAGAAATAGTCTTAAAATGTTCAGTACCTTCGGTCATTGGGAAAATGCAAGTTAAAACTACCTTGAGATTTCATCTCACCCCTCTGAGAATGGCAAAGATCCAAAAAAAACAAACAATAACAAATGCTGGTGAGGATGTGGAGAGAGGGAAATCCTTATCTGCTGCCAGGGGAAGGAGTGCAAAGTGATGCAGCCAGTATGGAAATTGGTGTGAAAACTCCTCAAAAAGCTTGAAATTGATCTACCATATGACCCAGACCAATCACTCTTGAGCATATACCTAAAAGACACTACCCAACTACAGAAATACCTGCTCATCCATGCTCATTGCTGCCCTTTTCAGAATAGTGAGGAAAATGAAACTAGTGTTTCCATCAACCAATGAATGGATAATGAAGTTGTGGCATATATACACAATGAAATATTATTTATTTCTTAAAAATAAAATTACAAAATTTGTAAGTAAGTGGATGTAACTGGAAACAATCAACCTGAAGGTAGTAAATTCCTCTCTCAACTCTCAGCAGAGACCCTTTCTTATACAGCAGATGGCGATTAACACAGAGAACTTCAACTGGCCAACATATAGAGAATAAGATACTGCAGACTGCTTGTCCCAGAATAGCACACCTACATCAAACTTCTGCCAAGACATGGGGATCATAGTGGAAGAGGGGGTGGAAACATTGTAAGAGCCAGAGGTGTATGAACAGAAGGAAACAGAGTTTTCCAGACAGCTGGTCAGTTACTCATATGAACTCACGGCAATGACAGCAGCATGTACAAGTCCCAGGTATGCTCAAACCAGACAAAACCCCACCATAGACATGTGGAAGTGGGTAAGAAATCCCAACCCTGCCTGTATTAGCAACTAATGCCTGCTGAAATGGAAAAACTCAGTCTCCTTTAATGGTGAGACTCTTGGTTGCTAACGAGCCTCTAGTCCATGGACTAACACCAAAGGGCATTTGGAGACAGAAATTTGACTCTATAGGCCTTTACGTACATATTTATATGTATATTAGATTCCATGAAATTGAGTAGGAGGTAATAAGGGGTGCAGATAAGGGAGGAGATCTAAATACAATCAAAGTTTATGAAATTGTCAAAAATTCAATTAAAAAGGCTTATTTAAAAACAAGTTGGCCTCTCATTCACAATAGCTTCAAAAATTAAAGTATCTCAGAATAAATCTGACCAAAGATACTAAAGATTTACACAATGAAAATTTGCCAAAAGCAGTATATAGATTCAATGGAATCCCAATCAAAATCCCCACAACATTCTTCACAGAATTAGAAAGGAATCCTAAAATTCATACGGAAGTATAAAAGATCCCCATAGCCAAATCAACCTGGAGCATAAAGAACAGTGCAGAGCTCTCCTGGAGGCAGCTAGCACAAGGTTGGAGAGCACTGAGCCACTGTCTTGCTCTGGGTTGCCCAGACTAGAGAACAATACAGTCAGAATGGCTAAAGGTGGCCCCAAAAACCAAAGGGCGAGATGTCTGCTTATGCATTCTTTGTGCAAACATGCAGAGAAGAACACAAGAAGAATCTGAAAGTCCCAGTCAAATTTGCTGAGTTTTCCAAGAAGGGCTCCGAGAGATGGAAGACGTCTGGCAAAGAGAAATCCAAGTTTGATGAAATGTCTAAAGTCGACAAAGTATGCTATGATTGGGAGATGAAAGATTACGGATCTGCTAAAGGAGGCAAAAACAAGAAGGACCCCAATACCCCCTGGAGACTACCATCTGGGTTTTTCTTATTCTGCTCTGAATTCCACCCGAAAAATCAAATACACAAATCTGGGCATCTCCATTGGAGACTTGGCAAAAAATCTGGGTGAGATGTGGAATAACTTGAGTGACAGCGAGAAGCAGCAGTACATCACCAAGGCTACCAAACTGAAGGAGAAATATGAGAAGAATGTTGCTGACTATAAAACTAAAGGGAAATTCTCGATGGAGCCAAGGGTTCTGCTAAAGCCCCCCTCCCACCCCCCACCCCCGGGAAAAGGTGGATGATGAGGAGGAGAGGAGGAAGAGGAGGGAGGAGGAGGTGGGGGAGGAGGAGGTGGGGGAGGAGGAGGGGAAGGAAGAGGGGGGAAGAGGGGGAGGAGGAGGAAGATGAATAAAAACCTGTTTCTCTGTCTCCTTGTGAATACCTTAGAGTAGGGGAGCGGCTTGATTGACAAATCTTTTATCTGAGCCAAGTCTTTGCTCTTGTTTGGTTTAATTACAAGGTCTGACCACAATCATATTGTCTCTCAGAGTGTCAGTGGTTTACATGAAGTGGCCGTGGGTGTCCAGAGCGCCCTGAAACTATATCAAAGTTGTACATATCCAAACATTTTTAAAATGAAAAGACACTCGTGTTCTCATTTTGCGCACCTTGCTGTTGGTGTGACAAGGCATTTGAAGAATTTGCTAGCATTTTGTTTTCAGCTTGTAAGGTGTGTTAATTATGGTTACTGGCTAGAAATCCTAAATGGTAAACTGAATATATCTATAGTTTGTAAAGAGAACAAAACAACCAGAAGAAATTCTTGATGCTCTGTGCGTGGCAAACAGACTGTGGGGAAGATCCTTTTGGAGCGGTGGTAGCTTATTGTGATCACTGTGAGACTGGACCTGGTGATACTGCAGTGGGCATCCACTTAGTTTCAGGTTGTCTTGTTTTTGTGTAGAGTGACATACCAGTCTGCTGACAATCTTAGTTATGCAAGGAGGGATGGATCAGCTGGCATGAGAAGTGTTTGGGCTTTTTCTTTTATTAGTGCAGTAGAGTTTCAGCTGTTTCTTTCCCAACAAACTGTAGAACTCACTGTCAGCAAAGCAAAGAACTACTGCATCACCGAAATTTCAAGAGGCCTCTATATTTAAATTCTGTTCAAGAAGAAATAACAAAAATCAGAGTGGAGATCAATGAAATAGAAACAAAGAAAACACTTTACAATGAATCAGTGAATCCAAGAGTGGATAGAGAAAATGTGGTACGTCTACACAATGGAGTTCTATGTAGCGGTAAAGAAAGATGACACCATGAACTTTGCAGGTAAATGGATGGAACTAGAAGATATTATGTTAAGTGAAGTAACACAGTCCCAGAAAAACAAACGACAAATGGTATCCCTCATCTGTGGATGCTAGTGCCAATTACCTAGTTGTATTTCTTGTGCAGGGCCCCTTGAGCTTTTATCCAAATATTTGGGACTGATGCATATTGGAAAGAACAACAACAGAAAAGACTAATTCAAAGAACTGACTGAAACGGTGAATTTCTGCTCAAAACAGTCAACTTCTGCATCAAGAATTTTGAGAGAGATGGAGAAAAAGATGAAAAACATGTTTGCCAGAATGCACGCACTCTGGTGGGGTGGGGGTATAGGGAGAGGGACATGGGTCTAGATTTGATTTGTAATGTAATATTGTATTAAAAATTAATAAAAATAAAGGTATAAACCATAAAAAAAGAAACTTGATCCCTTGGAACATAAGCAAAGTCTTTGACAAATCATTAGTGAAACTAGTACAACCAAACTGATAAAATTAGAGATTAAATGGGAGTCATTACAGTAGACACCAGTGAAATTCAGAGGATCATAAGGACATACTTTATATTGCTATAAATTGGAAAATCTAAAAGAAATGTGTAGATTTCTACATGCATATGGCATATCAAAATAAAATCAAGATCAGATAAACAAATAGACCCATAAAAATCAATAGGGTTGAAACAGTAATAAGTCTCCAAATAAAAATGTACAGGCCCAAATAGATTCACTGGTGAATTCTACAAGACTTTTGAAAAAACAACTAATACCTGTGCTTTTTCAACTATTTAATAAAATAGAAAGGGAAAGAATACAACTAAACTCTTTTTACAAACCCAGTATTACTCTGATACCATAGTAGGATAAGGACAATACAAGTAAAATGTGGGCCAGTCTTCCTCAGAAGAGTTTACATAGAGCAAGATTTCTCAGTAACATATTTCTAAATTGAACTCAAGAAGACATCAAAAAGATCATCCACTATGATGAAGTTGACTTCATTCTAGAGATGCAAGGATGGGTCAGCATATGCAAATTACTAAATTTGATAGTCATACTAATGGACCCAATCATTTGATCATTTCAGTAGATGCAGAATACTTTTTGACAAAATCCAATATCCTGTCATGATAAAAGCCCCGAAGAAGCTCAGAATAGAAGGAACATATCTCAACACAACTGAGCTGTGCATGGGAAACCCAGTAGCCAACATAACTGAGCTGTGTGTGAGAAACCTGGTAGTCAACCTGTCTGAGGTATGTGTGAGAAACCTGTAGCCAACTAAATATAAAAAACTCAAACCTTTTCCATTAAAACTCAAGACAGGATAATGTCTCCTTTTTCCATCTCATTCCACATAGTGCTTGAAGCCTTAGCTACAGTAATGAACAAGGGAAAGAAACAAAAGCAACTGAAAACAGGAAAGAAATCAGTCATGATTTGCAGAAGATGTGATTCTTTACATAACACACTCTAAAGACTCGAATAGAAAACTCTTTAAGCTGATAAACAATTTCAGAAAACTCACAGGACACAGAATTATCACATAAATACCAGTAGCCTTCCTATATACCAGTAACAAACATGCAGAAGAAGAAATAAAAAAACAATCCTATTCACAATTTTATTATTTATTTATTTATTTATTTTTATTTTTATTTTTATTCTTTTTGGTCTTTTTGAGACAGAGTCTCCCTGTAGCTCTGGCTGTCCTGGAACTCACTCTGTAGACTAGGCTGGCCTTGAACTCACAGAGATCTGCCTGGCTTTGCCTCCAAAGTGCTAGGATTAAAGGCATGCACCACCACGCCCGGCTTTATTCACAATTTTAAAGAAAGAATGAGAGAAAGAAAGGGAAAAAGAAAATATCTTGACACAATCCTAACCCAGGAAGTGGAAGACCTCTGCTATGGAAACTTTAAAACACAGAAGAGATTGAGCAAGGAATTAGAAGTCGGAAAAACTACCCACACTAATGGAGCAGAATAATTAGCATTTCAATAATGGCAATAGTAACAAAAGTGAACAAAAGCTATCTGTACAGTTAATGAAATCCTCATTGTAAGTTCAATATCAGTCACCACAGAAATTAAAAAAAAAATCTTTAAATTCATATCTGCAACCAGAAGACCCTGTATAGCCAAAGCAGTTTGGAGCAAAAAGAAAAATCTTGGAGAAATCATAATACCTAATTTAGAGCATACTACAGAACTATAGTAACAAAAGAGCATGGCACTGTAGATCAACAGAGAAGAACAGAAGTTCCAGACATGAACATACGCAGTTTTTTTGTATTGTTGACAAAAATACCAAATAAATATACCAGAGAGGATAACCACATGTAGAAGAATTAAACTAGATTCTTATCTTATTCTACATAAAAATCAACTATAAGTAGGTGAAATACCTCAATCTAATTTTGAAAATATGACTATCAGAAAAACTAGGTGTGATGGTTAGTTTTTGTCAACCGGACACAAACTGGAGACCTCTAGGAGAAAGGAACCTCAGTTAAGGCATTTCCTCCATCAGATTAGATTATGGGCATGCCTGGGGGACACTTTCTTGATTGCTATTGATGTATGGCATCAAGCCCACTGTGGGAAGGGCCACTCCTAGGCAGTTGGAGCTGCGTAGTACAAGAACTGGTACTGAGAAAGCCAGGGAAGCATGCCAGTAAGCAATGTTCCTTCACGGTCTCTGCTCCAGGTTCCTGCCTTCACTTCTCTCAGTGATGGATTGTGAGGTGGAAAATTTTCAGTCATAAAGAAGAATGGGGGACTTGTGGGCGGGAACCTGGGTCACAGGGGAGACGCCATAACGTGCCAGGCCAGGATCGAAAGGTTATTCCTGGACAAACTGTCAGCCCATGAAAGGAAACAGCCAGAATTGACCAGAGTCCAAGTCAACAGCTCCAGAGAGAGTGGACTGTTTTACCTCTCATCCACCTGTGCCCCTTTTCTAAGCCTAGGGAACAACCTGCGGAAGAGGGGGCGTGGTAGAATGTAAGGGCTGCGATTGGGGTGAATGGTGAAACTACAGCAATGTAATCTGGACACTCATTTGATCAACTTGATTGAACAAACAACCTGTCACCCCCCACTGGATGGTGGGGCTGTAGGTGTTTGGGCACAACAGCCTGCAGATAGGTTTTGCATGAAGGATGCTTGTACTCATGGATTATCACTTATAGCTAAAAATGAAAAAAAAAACTGAGTGAAAGATGCAGGACAGTTATGGCAGAATGCATGATCTGGGATGGGGTGGGGGTGGGGGGAAGGGAAAGGGAAATAAGCCTGAACTGAATTGGAAAAAATGTATGAAATGCACAAAGCATCAATAAAAACTAATTTAATTAAAAAAAAAAAGAAGAATGGAATTATGAAATCTGCCTGAAAATGGGGCCAACTGTATATAATCATATTAATCAAATTGAGGCAGTCTCCAGTGTGATTCCCTGATTTTATATGGAAATATGATGTGTGCACATATGTAAGACAAGTGTGCCTCTCACATCCACAGCTGTTGAAATAAATAGAGATGATTAACTCAACCCTTTGTGCCTTGATTTTCTGGAGGAAAGAGGAAGGATTTTAGTAGTTTTCACTGGATAGTTTTGAGAACTAATTAGCAAACACATGTGGAGAACCAAGAACATTAACTCACACATAAGAAATGTAGAGCTCTTTGGTGTCTTTGGTTAGGTTTGTTCCCAGGTATTTTTTTTTTTGAGGCTATTGTGAATGGAAAGGTCTTCTTATATTCCTTCTCTACTTGTTTATTGTTCATGTAAAGAAAGGCTACTGATTTTTCTAGGTTAATTTTGTATCCCACCACTTTACTGAAACTCTTAATCATTTCTAGGAGTTTTCTGGTGGAGTTTTTAGCATCTCTCAGGTAAACTATCATCTTGTCTGCAAAAAGGGATACTTTAATTTCATCTTTTCCAATTAGTACTCCTTTAATTTCCTTTTCTTTTCTTATTGCCCTAGCAAGCATTTCAAGTGCTATGTTGAAGAGGAGTGATGATAGGGGGCAGCCTTGCTAGGCTCCTGCCTTTAAGGGGAATGGTTCTAATTTTTCTCCATTTAGGATGATGTTGTCTGTGGGTTTGTTGTATATAGCTTTGATTATATTTAGGAATGTTCCCTTCAGTCCAATTCCCTCTGGAACTTTAAACATGAAGGGATGCTGGATCTTGTCAAATGTTTTTTTCTGCATCTATTGAGATTATTGTGTGATTTTTGTTTTTCAGTCCACTTATGTGTTTTATGACATTTATTATTTATGTATGTTGAACCATCCCTGCATCTCTGGAATGAATCCAACTTGATCATGATGGATATCTTTTTGACGTGGGTCTATATGTGATTGTGAGTATTTTGTTGAGAATTTTTGCATGTGTGTTCATTAATGAGATGAGTCTATAGTTTCTTTTTTTGGTTGTGTCTTTGCCTGGTTTTGGTATTAGAGTGATACTGGCTTAATAGAAGGAGTTTGGGAGATTTCCCTCTGTATCCTTCTGAAAAGTTTGAATAGTAAAGGTTGTAGGACCTCATTAAATGTTTTATAGAATTCTTCTGTGAAACCATCTGGGTCTGGGCTTTTTATAGTTGGGAGGTTTTTTTTATTTTTATTTTTTTTTTGTTGGGAGGTTTTTTATTACTTCTTCAATTTCCTCAAATGCTATGGGTCTGTTTAAACTGTCAACCTCTTCTTGGTTAAGCTTTGTTGGTTCCCAGGATTTCAGATATTATACATTTCTCTTAGATTTTCAAACTTAGTAGAGTATAAAATTTTGAAGTATTCTTGTATGATTGTTTGGATATTTTATCTGTTGTGATGTTTCCCTTTTCATCATGAATACTGTTAATTTGGAGTTGCTCTTTCTTTCTTTTGGTTAACTGGCCTAGAGGTCTGTCTATCTTGTTTATACTTTCAAAGAACCAGCTTTTGGATTCATTGATTTTTTTTTTGTATTGTTTTCTTTGTTTCTATTTCATCGATTTCTGCTCTGATTTTTGTTATTTCTTCCTGTCTGTTGGGTTTAGGGTCCATTTGTTGTTGTCTCTCAAGAATTTTTTTAGCTGTAGTGTTAGATCATTTATTTGTTCCCTTTGTGTTTTTTTTTTTTTTAATGTGGGCACTTAGGGCTATAAATTTCCCTCTTAGGACTGCTTTTA
>VZQC01011644.1:155385-180677 GCA_009823505.1 Rhizomys pruinosus | reverse complement strand
TATGTATATATATGTATATTTACATATATATGTATATATGTATATTTACATATATATGTAATATATGTATATTTACATATATATGTAATATATATATGTAAATATACATATATTACATATATATATATTTTATAAATATATATACTTGTATATATATATTTATAAAATGTAATTATTTATAATTTTAATTTATAAAATGTAAATATATATATTTATACAAATATATATATTTACATATATATGTATATATGTATATTTACATATATATGTATGTATATATATGTAAATATATATATTTGTATAAATATATATATTTACATTTTATAAATTAAAATTATAAATAATTACATTTTATAAATATATATATACAAGTATATATATTTATAAAATATATATATATGTAATATATGTATATTTACATATATATATTACATATATATGTAAATATACATATATTACATATATATGTAAATATACATATATACATATATATGTAAATATACATATATATACATACATATATGTATATTTACATGTATGTATGTATATAAAGGATACTCCTCAAGGAACCTCTTCAGGCAAATCAGAGATACTAACATGGTTTGATCTGAGGACTGAGAAAGTGGGTCATGAGGAAAGGAATCTGGATAGACTCTAGAAACTAGACAAGAAAAGGAAGAGACTGGATTCTTCCCTTGAGGCTGCAGAGAGAAAGCCAGTCCTATCAGCAACCACATTTGTGTAGCATAAACAGGAGGTGAATGCAGCCGTCTTCCCTCCCCTGCCATGAATGCCCCTCCCTTTCAGAGCAGTTGTGGGTATGGGTGTTTGCCTTACAGTCACTTGTCTGACGTTCTTCCTAACATTTTATTAAATTCACTTATTTATTTAGTAGTGCTTGTTCAAGCATGGCACACATGTGGAGATCAGAGACAATGGAGGTCCTGCTATCCTGTGGGGACTGGGGATCAGGTTTTCAGGCAAATGATCTTACCCATAAGCCATCTTGTCAGCCTTGTTTTCCTGCTCTTGAATAGCTTTGACAACCTTTAATGCCAGAGAAAGTGAGGGTTTAGTGACAGCTTAATAGCTTTTAGACACTGTTTTTAGACAGTGTTTTGCTTTGTTTTTAAACTCACATTTCAATCCTAGAGCTCACAGGGGGCCTGGCCAGTAATCATGTTCAATGAACAATTTGCCTAAATATCAGTCAGTTCTGACGTTCTGCTATGGAGAGATAACAGCTACTTTTTAAAAACTTCACAAAAAGTTAAAATCTTATTTTAATTATGTGTATGGGGGCTCCAGAGATTGTTCAGCAGTTAAAAGCACTGGCTTTGATTGCACAGGACCTGGGTTCAGATCCTGACACCTACATGGTAGCTACAACTGACAATAATTCCAGTTCCATATCTTTCATCCTCCTTTGACCTCCATGGACAACACACACTCACACGGTACACTTACATACATGCAAGCAAAACATTCCCACACATAAAAGTAAATTTAAAAAAGAATTGTGCCGGGCATGGTGATGCATGCCTTTAATCCTAGCACTCAGGAAGCAGAGTCACATGGATCTCTGTGAGTTCAAGGCCAGCCTTGGTCTACAGAGCGAGTTCCAGGCCAGCTGGGGCTTCAGGGAGACCCTGTCCAAAAGTGACAAAAAAAAAAAAAAAAAAAAAAAAAATTGTGCTGGAGAACTTCAGTCGTCAACTTGACAAACCTGGGTAAAGGGAACTTTAGTTGAGGAATTCCTCCATTGGACTGGCCTGTAGCCATGCTTGTCTGTGGGACATTTTCTTGATTGTTGAGTGATGTGGGAGGATCCAGTCCACTCTGGGTGGTGCCACCCTTGGGGAGATGGTTCTGTGTTATATGAGAAAGTAGTGTGAGCACAGGCCAGGGGAGCAGACCAGTAAGCAGAGTTCCTCCATAGTCTGTGCTCAGCTCCTGCCTCCAGGTTCATCCTGAGTTCCTACCCTGACTTCCCTCAATGATGAACTGTGACCTGGGAGATAAACCCTTTCCTTCCAGAAAGAAGAAAACAATAATTAACAATTACGTGTATGTGTGTCTCTGCGTGGGGGAATGTACAGGTGTGCAGGTGTCCTTGGAGCAAAAGGCATCCCCTGAAGCTGAAATTACAAATATTGAGTCATCTGACAGCCTGATATAGATTTTAAGAATTGAACTCAAGAGCCAGGTGGGGTGGCACGCATCTTTAATCCTAGCACTTGGGAGGCAGAGGCAGGCAGATCTTTGTGAGTTCAAGGCCAGCCTGGTCTACAGAGTGAGTTCCAGGACAGCTGGGGCTACAGGGAGGCCCTGTCTCAAAAAGACAAAAAAAAAAAAAAACAATAATAATAATAATAATAAAAGAATTGAACTCAAGTCCTTTGCAAGAGAACACTCTCACAGCCTTTCCACATTCACTGTTATGCATGCTCTACCCCACAAAAATAAAATAAAAAATGAAAAAAATTTTATAACTCTAACTTCGAAGTCTTGTCTGAGACTGAAGGCAAACGATCAACTCTGAGATCTTGTAAAATCAAAAAGAAAGGTGCATACTTCCAACATATGACAGAGTTGTTAGAAATAGTAGAGTCACGGGTAGAAAAGAAAGCAACCAACCTTGATAATGAGATTGGCCTTTATTATAGCCAAAGAGAGGTGGCAATCTGACTGGTGGGAATGGGCAGCAGCCATGCCAGTCAATCAGCAGAGGCGGTTAAGTGTATTTGTATGCAGAAACAGTCATGGGGTTAGGGAAAGGCATTTGTAAGGAGCTTAGGGCACGAATTATACTAATAAGGGTCTCTTTTTGGTTGAAGGACTTGTTTGCAAACCAGAACTCAAATTAGGGTTGGGTGTTTGTATGTTCTGGGACTGTATTTCAAAGCAGGAGCTAACAACTGGGAGTTGTTATAACTGTTCAGGAAGTGTGTGCAATCTCTTTTTAAGAGTAAACATTGCCATTCCAAAAGGGGACTAGAAGAACAGCAAGGGATGGTCGGACAAAGCAAGGCCAAAATCCAGCAGGGCAAACACCAAAGGCTTAGCCCCAAGTCCAGCTTCAGGCACCCGGTGGAGACAGCTCATGTGGGAAAGGCTTGAGCAGCCTGGTCTACAGCCTTGCCGGAGACAGCCCATGAGGACCCTCTTCCAGGTCGGCTCTACTCACTGCCTGCAGCTTTCCTTGGTGGAGTCTCTACTGCAGCTTGAGCTTCACCCTCAGCTTCATCTGTCACCCTTAGGAGATGCCTGGTGTAATTCTGAGCCTGACATACATTGCCTGGCCTCCCAGGCCTTTCTTTGAAATCTAGGTGGAAGCTGCTGTAACCTTAACTCTTGCATTCCGCATACTACAAAACAACCATCACTGAATGATGTTTTGCTTTGCTCTACTGGTAGCAGCCCCGTCCAAATGGACCGTGGCTACAGTGTCCTGAGTCCCTGCCTAAGGGGGAAGGACATTTTTTTTTGGTCTTTTCGAGACAGGGTCTCCCTGTAGCCCCAGCTGTCCTGGAACTCGTTATGTAGACCAGGCTGGCCTTCAACTCACAAAGCTCTGCCTGCCTCTGCCTCCCAAGTGCTAGGATAAAGGCTTGCGCCACCACGCCTGGCCAGTAGGACTTTCTTATGAGACCTCATGGAGAGCAGGGAGTCCCAAAGCTCTTCTCAAAGCAGTCTTTCATGAGTTAAAAGGTTTACAACTTTAAGCCTGCAGTTGGTGGGGCTCAGCTAATTTCTGAGATACCCATAAGGGTAATTTGTCCTAATCCAAAGTACTTGACTTTTTAGGCCCTTCATTCTTCTTGAGCAGCCAGCTTCCTTGGCTTCATCTTTACACGTACCCCTTTCTCGCTGGGCATGGTGGTGGCACGCCTTTAATCCTAGCACTTGGGAGGCAGAGGCAGGTGGATGTTTGTGAGTTCAAGGCCAGCCTGGTCTACATAGCAAGTTCCAGGACAGCTATAGGGAGACCCTGTCTCAAAAGGACCTAAAACAACAACAACAAAATCTTACACACAAGAAAAGGGTACTTGTTTTTGTTTTTGGCTGTTCTGGAACTTGCTATGTAGACCAGGCTGGCCTTGAACTCACAAAGATCCACCTGTCTCTGCCTCTTGAGTGCTGGGATTAAAGGATTAAAGACGTATGCTACCACACCTAGCGCAAACTGTAAGTTTTAAAGGACTTCCTGTTCTTTTTGCTCAAACTCTGTAAGTTTTGCTAAAAGCAGTTAACAATAAATTTGTGGAAGCCTGAGGGAGCTAAACTGTCTTGTAATTCTATCAGTTTAATTAATCCTGTTTTTTTTTGAGACAGGGACTTCCTGTAGCCCCAGCTGGTCTGGAACTCGGTATGTAGACGAGGCTTGCCTAGAACTCACAGAGATCTGAGTGCACCACCACGCCTGGCACTTCATCTATCACTTTTCAACCCAGCTTCATTTAAATTCTCAGGGTATGGATAAAACATAGGCAAAAGTTTTGACAGAAAGTAACACAGCATTGGGGCTGGAGGGATGGCTCAGTGGTTAAGAGCACTGACTGCTCTTGCAGAGGACCTGGGTTCAATCCCTAGCACCCACATGGCAGCTGAGAACCATCTATAACTCCAGTTCCAGAACTCCAGTTCCAGGGGAATCTGACACCCTCTTCTGACGTCCCCGGCAATGCATGACATGGGTGCACAGACATGCATGCAGACAGTATATTCATACACATAAAAATAAATAAATAAAAAAAAGTTAAGAGCATGGGTTGCTCTTTCAGAGGACTTGGGCTTGATTCCCAGCACCCACATGGTGGCTAACAATAGTTTGTAACTATAGTACCAGGAGAATCTGAAGCTCTCTTCTGAATGTGGACACTGCAGGACAGGACATGGGTGCACTTAGATGCATGCAGGCAAAACACTCATACACGTAAAATAAAAATTTTATATCTATGTGTATACACACACACACACACACACACACACACACACACACACACACACATATAGTAACACATCCTCTAGTCCATTCCCAAGAGTTTCCACTCTCATTTGAAATCTCACAGATAGTTTTCATGTCTATTTCTACAGGTGTTCTGGACTCCTGACCTCCCAGCAGAATATCCTTAAGTTAAGCTTTGCTTACAGTTTAAGGTTTCTCTAGCTTACATTTCCAAACTTTTCTGAATTCCTGCCACAATCCAGTTCCAAACACTTCTGAGGCACGTGGTCAAGTAGTCAGAACGACCCCACTTTGGGTACCAATTTTCTGTCTTAGACTTTCTTTCATTGCTGTAACAGAATGCCACACATGAATTTAATGTGCTGGTGACCACTGAGCTGCACCCCTAGCTCCGGTGCCAGTTTATAAAAAGCTCGAGATCTCATCTGGTTTCCTCTCAGTTTTGTTCACCTTGGTTGTTCTATTCTCTGGAAAATTCATGCATCCCTCCCTTAAAACTATAAAAACTGCCTTGGTAACAAGCATAGGGCAACCTGAGGAAAAGCAGATACTGTACTGTGAATGGCTGCTCACCTTCCCGGCTAGTCACTGCATCTGCGATCCACTTATGCAAGTGGTTCTGTCCACAAATGATGTGTATGCAAGTTATATATACAAAGAAAGCAAATTTGGTAAAACATGAGTAAACGAGCATTTCTAGGGATGCTCATTCTATTTTAAGATTTTTTTTTAATTTTTTTTTTTATTATTTATTTTTATTTTTGTATGTGTATGAATGTACTGTCTGCATGCAGGTCTGTGCACCCGTGTCGTGCAATGCCGCGGAGGTCAGAAGAGGGTCTCGGATTCCCCTCGGAACTGGAGTTCTCCTGGAATTAGAGTTACAGACGGTTCTTAGCCGCCATGTGGGTGCTGGGGATCGAACCCGGGTCCTCTGCAAGAGCGTCGGTGCTCTTAACCGCTAGGCCATCTCTCCAGCCCCTATTTTAAGATTTTTTGTGCACACACAGGTGCATGTGTATATGGCCATCACGACAAGCATGCGTATATGCCCATCACCACATGCATGCGTATATGCCCATCATGACATGCATGTGGAGGTCAGAAGGCAACTTGTGGGAATCCGTTCTTTCTTGGTCCAGGAAATGGAATTCAAGTTATGACTTGGTGGTAAGTGCCTCTACCTGATGAGCCACTTTACAAGCCACCATTCTAACTCGCCATTTAGAGCAAGTTTGCCTCCGGGTTCTTCAGTGTGCCTGAAGCCTATGGGCACCATCTATTTTACTTGACTCAGGCCTAGTCTAAACTCCTCACTCCTGACCTTACAAAAGACAGAATTTTTTTTTTTTTCTTTTCGAGACAAGGGTCTCCCTGTAGCCCCAGCTGTCCTGGAACTCACATTGTAGACCAGGTGCCTTGGCCTGCTCCAGTCGCCTGCCTCTGCTTCTTGCTGTGCTGGAAGGGATTAAGGCGTGCCACCACGCCCGGCGAAAAGACAGAATTTAAACAAATGCAAAACACCCGCCATGTGCTCACTTTCAATGGGACTCTGGATTTTGATTGTGATCCGGGGTACATTTTATGACCACATGCTTTCTATATGGATTCCTAACGGGAAAAGGTACAAATGCCCACTGGCAGTAGACTGCTATGATGGCTTGACCAGAACTGTGGGCTGGATGTGGAAATGATGACTTCAGGCAGTGTGTGTGTGTATGTGTATGTATACACATTTATTCTCAGGTCTGTGGAACACCCATGCCTGTGCTCTTCACTTCTAAAAATGATATGGCCTACCAATTATTTTTGTCTATACAGAATACACGAGCTACAACTCAGACATGATGCTTAACTAAAACAAAAACAACTTGAATATTTTGTTCACTTGGGAGGCAGAGGCAGGTGAATCTCTGAGTTCAAGGCCGGCCTGGTCTACAAAGTGAACTTCAGGCCAGCTGGGGTTAAAGGGAGACCCTGACTCAAAAAGACAAAAAAAAAAAAAAAAAAAAAAAAAAAGACAAAACGATACACACATGGGGCTGGAAGAGATGGCCTAGCGGTTAAAGTGCCGACCGCTCTTACAGAGGACCCGGGTTCGATCCCCAGCACACCATGGCGGCCAGTGAGAACCGTCTGAAACTACCAATTCCAGGAGAACTCCAGTTCCAGGGGATCCGACACCCTCTTCTGACTCCGCGCGCATTGCAGACAACACGGGTGCACAGACCGCATTGGCAGACAGTACATTCATAACCATACAGAAGAAATGATAAAAACACACACAACACACACACACAAGATAAAAGTAAAGTATGTTGTTGCAAATGCACATTTAGAATTTCCTTAGATGGAAACATGTTTCAACATAGGCTGTGTAAATAACCCACTGAACTGATGCTCTTGTCATCAGCTGTCTAGAAGGAGCTAACACCAGCAGTGTCCGGCCTCTTCAGGATGTGCTCAGTATCCCATGTGTCCTCCAGATTACTTTTGGATATGACAACATAATGGAATTTATAGAAGTGACCAAGATGAACACACTCCAATGTGAAGTCTTAAATGCTATGAAGTCAGGTAATTAGTATTGTTTGCTAAATTTTAAGAGTACTGCATAGTTAGCCAAACTCTGTGACAGTCATTTGATTCAAGGGACCTAAAAATTATTTTTAGGTCAGACCCCCCACTCCATTGCTAGGTCACAGTTCAAACAAGGGAAGTAAACAGAACAGACAGGATTAAAAAAAAATCCTGGACAATCCACTTTCTCACTTTCCTCCTGTAACATTCCTTTGAGCTTTGTGGTTCTCAAACTTTAGTCCACAAAGTCCTAAAAGGCACAGTTAAGACAGATGACCTTGTTCCATACCCCCAGAAATGCTGACTAAGGGAATCTGGGGAAAGGGCAAATTTTCTCTTTGGATAAGCATGCAGGGAGATTCTAATGTAGAGGTTCCTGAGCACTGAGAACACCACTGATGAGATGGGTTCTTCTACAACCCTGAATTTCATGGACTTCTAAGTCCTCGGCATTTTCTCCTTACAAATATGAATCTTTACAAAGATGATTCCTCAGGGCATGTATCTTTTTAACTTTCCAAAAGCACCAGGCTTTGGGTACAGACTATAGCACAGAATCAGTACAGATTACAACTATTTAAGGGGGAGGGGGGAAGCAAGCCCAACAGTCTGCTTTCTGCACTCAAGAGGGTTCCGACACATTTTATTTTATAGACCACTGGCGAGGACCAACATCTGTATAAATTCCTATAGTGTCCACTTAGTGTCCATCCGTCTCATGATAGCCTCCTCTGTGCAGCCTGGAAGAACTTGGTGGCTCAGTCCAGTTCCCTGGGCCCTGAAGGACATGGCCCTGTGTTGCAGCCTCTTCCTCCTTGGCCCAGGGGCAGGCGGTTTCCAACAGTGAGGGTCAAGGAGGCTGGGTTACACGGTGTGGCTCTGGTGCCTGTCAGGAAGCATCTGAAACTTGCGAGTCCTGTGGTGCTTTTTCTCCTATGAAGACCGGAACTTCAGTGTCAGTGCCCTTGTGCTTAATGACAGGAATCCCCCAGCTGCTGAACAGATGAGAAGATAAGGCAGCCTCCGTTTTTAAGAACACCAGATAAGCATCCTTGTAGACTGCCTATTTGGTCTATGAACTACAAAATTAATCAAGAAAATAAGGTCCCCTGAAAAGACTAAAAGTTTATAAAATATAAAAAATCTAGTTTTCCCCAATAAATTGTACTTTAAGTAAAACCCTCCCAATGCTTCTAAAATGATACTAAAAAGGGCATCTGATTATACAAGAGCAATTTAAAAAAAATTAAATATTTATTTGAATAACAACTTTTAAGTTGGGAGTTGCAATGTTGGCAATGCAGGTTTTTAACATAGATCACAAAAAAGCACTGGGCAAAGACAAAGGGAATCGGGCTACAGAGCTGCTGATGTGAACAGAAGGTCTGAAATCACTCTACAAAATATAAATGTAGTAAACACTCCATCCACAGAACAGTCTTCATTATTGATTATATTAAAAAAATTATTTGTGGAATTAATTATATTGACTTGTAAATGAGTATTATACATGAAGTCCCCTATCAGAAGGCAATTCCTTGCTGCCCTATAGAACATCTTATTACACTGCAAGAGATATCCGTTTTTTGCTATTGGTAAAGAAAAACCGTTAATGGTATTTTACTGCAAATATCAGGAAAGCTATTAAAAAGGAAGTTGATTCTTTTGTCTTCAAGATTTTTCAGTAAGTAAAGTACTAGCCTTGCTGACTGAATGAGCTACTAGGAATATCCTGTGTCAGAGAAATGTTCTTGAGTTAACAGACTTGGCTTTACAAATCAAAGACAAAAGACTCATGCAACTCTCTGACTACTAGGAGATCATCATGTCACTTATTCGAATCTGTCTTTCCAGAATGCCATCAGAGACATACTTAAAAAAAGACCAGACTAATATGACAAATATACAGAAAATAAAGACACAGACTGCTCAGTGACATTACTCTCCATAACGTCTGTGCGGTGTAAAAGCACCTTTAGAAAGTGCCTATGCGGCAAGAGATATGCATCTAAAGATTCAAAATGAATCAACAGTATTGGATAACAATATCATTCTCAACTCAGAAGCTGCCTCAAGATTGGTGCATCTTCATTTAATGTAACAGGAAAAGAAGGCCATGGATTTCATTTAATTAACTGCATTGACTCACAAATTGACCTAGGGTCACCAGATGCGTAGACATATGAGATTTCTGTTGTTCTTAAAGAGTCTTTAATATTAAAGTGGTGGTAAAGGAAATTGATCTATTTAAAAAGAAAACCAAACAGGTATTTCTGTCTAGATTAAGAGGTGGCACCGGGTGTGGGATTCACGTTCTGAGTGGCTACTTGAGGCGCGACTTCGATGATCCGGGGTTTGTCGATGATTCTGGCGGTTCGGTTGCCCTTTTCTACGATCCCAATAATCCATGCTTGGTGGCCTTCGCCATATTTAGGGGACTTTATCTCTGCACAGAACCGAGCTGCTTGCTCCCGTGGTAAACAGATTAGCAGGCCTCCTGACAGAGGAAAAGAAGAGAATTACTAATCAGGAACAGATCAGATTTCTCTGCCTCCATTGAAGCTTAACAGACCTTGTTCTTCCCACTAACCTAAGCCTGCTCTATTTTGAGGACCCAGTTAAACAACCTCTTGGCAAATACCTACTATGATAAAACACCGAACACAACAGCAGACTCAAAATGGAAAGACCTATTTGAAATAAATAATTTACACTCACGCGGAAAGCGTCCCTCTCGTAACGCTCGCCAATCCATATGGACAGTGACCCTTTGTTGCCACTGGTGGGGGTGACCAGGTGGGGGTTGTGGGAGACTGAGTGGATGTTCCAGATGGGCTTGCCATATCTGGGGTATGATCTGGGGGTCACGGAAGTTGGCTCTTGGGTGTGGTTGAGTGTTGGGATGGGCCCTTGAGGTGGGGTCGGGGGTGGGATGCTTGGCGGATGGGTTGGATGTTGGCTTGTTGTGTGGTGGTGGGGGGGGGTCTGGTGTGGCTAAATGGTTGAGACTATAAAGGGGGGTGGGGATGCTGCGGAGAGTTGAGAAACAGCTGTGGGTGTGGGGTGCAGCGTTAATGGTAGGTGGTGGGGTGGGGGGTTTTTTTTTTTTTCCCCGGGTTGGGGGTGGGGGGGCAGTCTATCGAGGGATTTGGTTGTGGGGGGGGTGGTGGGGGGGTGGGGTGTGGGGAGGGTCGGGCGCACTGGGTCGGGGATGTTTGGGGGGGGCTCTGTGAAGGGTGTGATGCAAAACAAGGGGTGGGCATTGGGCATCAGTTCGGCATGTGTGGGTAGCTTGTGCATGACAACAACTGGATCACAAGCAAAAATAGGAAAAGACAACAGGGATGGGTGTTGAAGTATCTAGTGACTATCTAACTGCTAGCTCTTCACCCGCATAATATCACAAGGAAATTTTCGTGACCTACAGACGATTCATCGCTGCTTTCATTTTCATCATCTTTTTCAACGTCATAATGGGGTGGATGACTCGCTTGAGAAAGCTGTTTGCCATTCAAAATGACAACAATGGTGCTAACATCCAATACTCGGAAGATCGCCCTTTGCGCATAGGTAGCAAACAGGGTGCCTAACGCAGACTTTTGTCTCCATGATAAGAAAAGTAACAAACAGCCAGAAGTCACTGAGGTATTCTACGTTTGAACAGTAACTTCACTTTTTTTTTGGTTCTTCAAACATCTCCTTGATTGAACTTCTGAGATCAGGCTGGCCTTGAATCACAGAGATTCCTTGCCTCTACCTCTACTCTAAGCACCTAGATCAAAGGCGCCACGCCCGGCTGTCTTTCCTATTTCTAGCAGGCAAACCAGAAAGTGTTTCTAAGTAGCAATAATATAATCATGAAAACAAACCAAACCCCCCCCCCCCCCCCGACATTACCAGCACTACTGCATTCTACTTTTAGAAAAAAAGCACAAACTGAGTTCAAATAAAGGAAAGAAACTTAAGGGACGACTACGTCATTAAATCATGTAATTAATACTTATTTGGTGCCCCAGCCAGATTCCAGCTAAATGGACTCTCTCTGCCTCTTGAGAACTACCTACAGAAATGTTTTAACAAGACGTTGAGGCTTCTGTTGTAAAGGATGGTGCATAAGGTCCTTGGTGGGAGTGATCTCCTAGATGGCAAAGCACTCCTCCATGGACGTCTGCATGGGCTGATGGTCACTACCTGGAAACATTAGTATATATATACTGGTCTGCCTTTTTTTTTTTTTTTTTTTGTATTTTTGAAGTAAGGGTCTCCCTATAGCCCAGGCTGGCCTGTAACTCAGAGAGATCCTTGCCTCCCAGTGCTGGGATTAAGGGCGGGCTCCACCACCAGCCCAAACTCAGTTCCCACTCTTAAAAACAACGCTTTAGACCATGTTGGTCTCGCAACTGAGTTGTGATCCTCCTGCTCTTCTGCCTCCATTGGTTGCCAGGATTACAGGTACTACCACACCCAGCCTTTTGTTGCTTTTTTTTTTTGTTTTGAGGACCGGGATTGCTCCACAGCAATGGCCGCCTAAGACTTTTGAATCATCCTGCCTCATCTTCCCCATAGTGGGTGAAAATGCCATCATGCACCACAAACATCAATTTTGACATGTTTTAGGGGAAAAAAAAGTAGCCCTTTTTTTACTGTACCTGTGGTTTTTGCAGTTTATGTTGGCCATTAAGTTGCCAATGAAAATCAGATGTGACTTATCTTTTCTGAGCTCATCTCCCATACCACGTCCACAACCCTACATCAAATAGAACGGTTGAGGCGTGGTAGCACGCGGGAGGCAAGAGGCAGAGGCACCTCAAGTTGAGGCCACTGCTTGATCTTACACCTGAGTGTTTCCAGTAGCTAGGGTAGGGTACATAGGGACAGGCTACTTTCTAAAAACACAAACCAACAAACCAACAGAGAACACAGCAACACCCAACTCTCAGTCCACCAAGGATGGAGGGGTTGGAAATCTACAGTAGGGGCTTGACCTGATGTCTCGGGCAGGTTCCCGTGCATGAGGCTCCGACACATATTTCCACAGGCTTTGCTAACCGGCTGCCATCTTGGCGAGCACAGGAAGGTTGTGAATCACAAACGATACCTCGTTCCTCTGTTGTTTGGCCAGGTTCTGTGCATGGCCCAAAATCCCAAAGCCCGTAATGTCGGTGGCTGCATGGGCATTGAACGTGTGCATGAGGCCTGCAGCTGAGAGAGGCAGAGAAGGGGCTGAGAAAAATCCACCTTTCCCCACTCAAAACTCATATAAACAGAAGGTATGTAAGAATGGAGTACTACACAGTTAAGTAAAGGAAAACCAGGCACAAGACCGGAATTTTCTTTTTTTTTTTCTTTGGCCCTGAGTCTTAAAAATGGTTTTGTTCAGCTCTCTAGCCCTGGAAGTTGTGATTTCTACTGCAGTTTAAACTTTAAACCATCTGCCAAACTAGAAGCTGTTAGTGGTTCCATGCTAGCTTACTAGTAAACTTAAAAAAAAAAAAAAAAAAATAGGAGGAAGGCACACCTCAATGTAAAGGAAACTGGTTCTAAACCAGCCTAAAGATTCTGCTGAGTATGTCCTGCTCTGTCATGTGTGCTGCTCGGCTCTCAGCTGCGGCTCAGGCCTCCGTTTACACCTTCTCCGCGCGCCCCCTGGCTGGCGGGGAGCCCATGAAGCTGGGCTCCCTGCGGGGCAAGGTGCTGCTCATTAGAATGTGGCGTCCCTCTGAGACACCACCACCCGGGATTATACCCAGATGAACGACCTACAGCAGCGCCTCGGGCCCCGGCCGGCCTGGTGGTGCTTGGCTTCCTGTNCCTCCAGAGTGCTGGGATTAAAGGCGTGCACCACCACTGGTGGTGTTTTTTCATACGGTTCTGCAGCCTCAGGCTTAACCACTGAGCCCCACATCTCCCTGATGACATTGGTGTACTTGTTGATGTACTTGTTGGCCTGATTGAACCAAGATGAAACTGCTGCAGAAGTCTGTGAGTAGCTGCCCTTGAAGAGAGGAACTTCTTAGTGTGAGGTGAGTGTTTTTTTTTTTAAAGATTTTTATTTTTTATTTTTTATGTGTATGAATATACTGTCGTGCAATGCAAAGGAGGTCAGAAGAGGGCGTCGAGTTCCCCTGGAACTGAAGTTAAAGATGGTTCCTAGCCGCCATATGGGTGCTGGGAATTGAACCCAGGGCCTCTGCAAGAGCAGTCGGCGCTCTTAATTGCTGAGCCATCTCTCCAGCCCCGAGGTGGAGTTTTATTGAATGTGGTTTTAGTTATGCTTTTTAAAAACTATTTATTTATTTATTTATTTATTTTTGGGCTTTTTGAGACAGGGTCTCCCTGTAGTCCCAGCTGTCCTGGAACTCACTCTGTAGACCAGGCTGGCCTTGAACTCACAAAGATCCACCTGCTCTGCCTCCCAAGTGCTAGGATTTTTTTTTTTTAAAGCTATAATCCTTTTTTAAATTTTTATTTATTTTCATATGTGTATGAATGTATTGTCTGCATGTAGGTTGGTGCACCCATGCCGTGCAATGCCGCGGAGGTCAGAAGAGGGTGTCGGATTCCCCTGGAACTGGAGTTAAAGATGGTTTTCAGCCGCCATGTGGGTGCTGGGGATCGAACCCGGATCCTCTGCAAGAGCAGTCGGAGCTCTTAACCGCTAGGCTATCTCTCCAGCCCCAAGTGCTAGGATTAAAGGCATGCACCACCATGCCTGGCGCTTTCATTTTCTTAAGAGTGCTGGAGGGGGGGCTGGAGAGATGGCCTAGCGGTTAAAAGTGCCGACCGCTCTTACAGAGGACCCGGGTTCGATCCCCAGCACCCACATGGCGGCCGAGAACCGTCTGAAACTCCAATTCCAGGAGAACTCCAGTTCCAGGGGAATCCGACACCCTCTTCTGACCTCCGCGGCATTGCACGACACGGGTGCACAGACCTGCATGCAGACAGTACATTCATACACATACAGAAATGAATAAAAACACACACACACACACACACAAGATAAAAGTAAAGTATGTTGTTGCAAATGCAACATTTAGAATTTCCTTAGATGGAAACATGTTTCAACATAGGCTGTGTAAATAACCCACTGAACTGATGCTCTTGTCATCAGCTGTCTAGAAGGAGCTAACACCAGCAGTGTCCGGCCTCTTCAGGATGTGCTCAGTATCCCATGTGTCCTCCAGATTACTTTTGGATATGACAACATAATGGAATTTATAGAAGTGACCAAGATGAACACACTCCAATGTGAAGTCTTAAATGCTATGAAGTCAGGTAATTAGTATTGTTTGCTAAATTTTAAGAGTACTGCATAGTTAGCCAAACTCTGTGACAGTCATTTGATTCAAGGGACCTAAAAATTATTTTTAGGTCAGACCCCCCACTCCATTGCTAGGTCACAGTTCAAACAAGGGAAGTAAACAGAACAGACAGGATTAAAAAAAAAATCCTGGACAGCTCCACTTTCTTCCACTCTTCCTCCTGTAACATTCCTTTGAGCTTTGTGGTTCTCAAACTTTAGTCCACAAAGTCCTAAAAGGCACAGTTAAGACAGATGACCTTGTTCCATACCCCCAGAAATGCTGACTAAGGGAATCTGGGGAAAGGGCAAATTTTCTCTTTGGATAAGCATGCAGGGAGATTCTAATGTAGAGGTTCCTGAGCACTGAGAACACCACTGATGAGATGGGTTCTTCTACAACCCTGAATTTCATGGACTTCTAAGTCCTCGGCATTTTCTCCTTACAAATATGAATCTTTACAAAGATGATTCCTCAGGGCATTATCTTTTTAACTTTCCAAAGCACCAGGCTTTGGGACAGACTATACACAGAATCAGTACAGATTACAACTATTTAAGGGGGAGGGGGGAAGCAAGCCCAACAGTCTGCTTTCTGCACTCAAGAGGGTTCCGACACATTTTATTTTATAGACCACTGGCGAGGACCAACATCTGTATAAATTCCTATAGTGTCCACTTAGTGTCCATCCGTCTCATGATAGCCTCCTCTGTGCAGCCTGGAAGACTTGGTGGCTTCAGTCCAGTTCCCTGTGGCCCTGAAGGACATGGCCCTGTTGCAGCCTCTTCCTCCTTGGCCCAGGGGCAGGCGGTTTCCAACAGTGAGGGTCAAGGAGGCTGGGTTACACGGTGTGGCTCTGGTGCCTGTCAGGAAGCATCTGAAACTTGCGAGTCCTGTGGTGCTTTTTCTCCTATGAAGACCGGAACTTCAGTGTCAGTGCCCTTGTGCTTAATGACAGGAATCCCCCAGCTGCTGAACAGATGAGAAGATAAGGCAGCCTCCGTTTTTAAGAAACACAGATGACATCCTTGTAGACTGCCTATTTGTTCTAGAACTACAAAATTTAATTCAAGAAAATATAGGTCCCCTGAAAAGACTTAAAAGTTTTATAAAACTAAAATCTAGTTTTCCCCAATAAATTGTACTTTAAGTAAAACCCTCCCAATGCTTCTAAAATGATACTAAAAAGGGCATCTGATTATACAAGAGCAATTTAAAAAATTAAATATTTATTTGAATAACAACTTTTAAGTTGGAGCTGCAATGTTGGCAATGCAGGTTTTTAACATAGATCACAAAAAAGCACTGGGCAAAGACAAAGGGAATCGGGCTACAGAGCTGCTGATGTGAACAGAAGGTCTGAAATCACTCTACAAAATATAAATGTAGTAAACACTCCATCCACAGAACAGTCTTCATTATTGATTATATTAAAAAAATTATTTGTGGAATTAATTATATTGACTTGTAAATGAGTATTATACATGAAGTCCCCTATCAGAAGGCAATTCCTTGCTGCCCTATAGAACATCTTATTACACTGCAAGAGATATCCTTTTTTGCTATTGGTAAAGAAAACCGTTAATGGTATTTTACTGCAAATATCAGGAAAGCTATTAAAAAAAGGAAGTTTCTTTTTTGTCTTCAAAGTGCTTTCCATGCAGAGTAAAGTACTAGCCTTGCTGAACTGAATGAGCTACTAGCGAATATCCTGTGTCAGAGAAATGTTCTTGAGTTAACAGACTTGGCTTTACAAATCAAAGACAAAAGACTCATGCAACTCTCTGACTACTAGGAGATCATCATGTCACTTATTCGAATCTGTCTTTCCAGAATGCCATCAGAGACACTTAAAAAAAGACCAGACTAATATGACAAATATACAGAAAATAAAGACACAGACTGCTCAGTGACATTACTCTCCATAACGTCTGTGCGGTGTAAAAGCACCTTTAGAAAGTGCCTATGCGGCAAGAGATATGCATCTAAAGATTCAAAATGAATCAACAGTATTGGATAACAATATCATTCTCAACTCAGAAGCTGCCTCAAGATTGGTGCATCTTCATTTAATGTAACAGGAAAAGAAGGCCATGGATTTCATTTAATTAACTGCATTGACTCACAAATTGACCTAGGGTCACCAGATGCGTAGACATATGAGATTTCTGTTGTTCTTAAAGAGTCTTTAATATTAAAGTGGTGGTAAAGGAAATTGATCTATTTAAAAAGAAAACCAAACAGGTATTTCTGTCTAGATTAAGAGGTGGCACCGGGTGTGGGATTCACGTTCTGAGTGGCTACTTGAGGCGCGACTTCGATGATCCGGGGTTTGTCGATGATTCTGGCGGTTCGGTTGCCCTTTTCTACGATCCCAATAATCCATGCTTGGTGGCCTTCGCCATATTTAGGGGACTTTATCTCTGCACAGAACCGAGCTGCTTGCTCCCGTGGTAAACAGATTAGCAGGCCTCCTGACAGAGGAAAAGAAGAGAATTACTAATCAGGAACAGATCAGATTTCTCTGCCTCCATTGAAGCTTAACAGACCTTGTTCTTCCCACTAACCTAAGCCTGCTCTATTTTGAGGACCCAGTTAAACAACCTCTTGGCAAATACCTACTATGATAAAACACCGAACACAACAGCAGACTCTAAATGGAAATGACCTATTTGATAAATTCACAGAAAGGTACGTAAAACCTGAATCACATATGACAGTGACCCTTCTGTTCCACACTATAGGAACACAGGAGGGGTGTGAGAGACCTCAGTGATACTCAACAGCAAATCTTCCATACTCGATGAATACTCACAAGGGAAATGCTCCTTTTTGATGTGATGCCCTACAAGGATTCCTGATCTCATCGGATGTTGCTTTGTCATTTTCTTTCTAAATTTAAGACTCATAAAAGGGGGCTGGAGAGATGACTCAGCAATTAAGAACACCAGCTGCTCTTGCAAAGACCCAGTTCAAATCTCAGCACCCACAAGGTGGCTAACAACAGTCCATAACTCCAGATGAAGGAGATCCGACACCCTCTTCTGCCCTCTAAGGGTACTGCACAACAAGGGTGCACTTACATACAAGCAGGCATTTATTTCATAAACATGAAATAAAAAGCAAAAAGTAAATAAAAAAGAAGACTCATGGAAGATGTGTACTTGAAGGTATCTAGGCTTTAACTGCTAGCTTTCAGCAAAACACAAGTACCAACTCTCCTTCCTATTTCTTTTTTCTTTTTTTTGGTCTTTTCAAGACAGGGTCTCCCTGTAGCCCCAGCTGTCCTGGAACTCACTCTATAGATCAGGCTGGCCTTGAACTCACAGAGATCTGCCTGCCTCTACCTCTCAAGCACTAGGATCAAAGGCGCCACGCCCGGCTGTCTTTCCTATTTCTAGCAGGCAAACCAGAAAGTGTTTCTAAGTAGCAATAATATAATCATGAAAAACAAACCAAACCCCCCCCCCCCCCCCTTACCAGCTACTGCATTCTACTTTTAGAAAAAAAGCACAAACTGAGTTCAAATAAAGGAAAGAAACTTAAGGGACGACTACGTCATTAAATCATGTAATTAATACTTATTTGGTGCCCCAGCCAGATTCCAGCTAAATGGACTCTCTCTGCCTCTTGAGAACTACCTACAGAAATGTTTTAAGCAAGACGTTGAGGCTTCTTGTAAAGGCTGTGCATAAGGTCTGGTGGAGGTGATCTCCTAGGATGGCAAAGCACTCTCCATGGGACGGTCTGCAGGGCTGATGGTCACTACCTGAAACATAGTATATATACTGGTCTGCTCTTTTTTTTTTTTTTTTTTGTATTTTTGAAGTAGGGTCTCCCTATAGCCCCAGCTGGCCTGAACTCAGAGAGATCTGCCTCCCAAGTGCTGGGATTAAGGGCGTGCGCCAGCCACCACGCCCAACTCAGTTCCACTCTTAAAAACAACGCTTTAGACCATGTTGGTCTCCAACTGCAGTGATCCTCCTGCTTCTGCCTCCATGGTGCCAGGATTACAGGTACTACCACACCCAGCTCTTTTTGTTGCCCTTGTTTTGAGACAGGGATCTGCTCCACAGCAATGGCCAGCCTAAGACTTTTGATCATCCTGCCTCAGCTTCCCAACTAGTGGGGAAATGCCATCATGCACCACAAAACATCAATTTTAGACATGTTTTAGGGGAAAAAAAAGTAGCCCTTTTTTTCCTGTTACCTGTGGTTTTTGCAGTTTATGTTGGCCATTAAGTTGCCAATGAAAATCAGATGTGACTTATCTTTTCTGAGCTCATCTCCCATACCACGTCCACAACCCTACATCAAATAGAACGGTTAGGTGGTAGCACTCGGGAGGCAGAGGCAGAGGCACCTCAAAGTTTGAGGCCAGCTTGATCTACATCCTGAGTGCCAGGCTAGCTAGGGGTACATAAGGGAGGCTACTCTGTCTCAAGAAACAAACCAACAAACCAACAGAGAACACAGCAACACCCAACTCTCAGTCACACAAGGATGGAGGGGATTGGAAATCTACAGTAGGGGCTTGTACCTGATGTCTCCGGGCAGGTCCCGTGCATGAGGCCGAACATATTTCCACAGGCTTTGCTAACGGCTGCCATCTTGGCGAGCACAGGAAGGTTGTGAATCACAAACGATACCTCGTTCCTCTGTTGTTTGGCCAGGTTCTGTGCATGGCCCAAAATCCCAAAGCCCGTAATGTCGGTGGCTGCATGGGCATTGAACGTGTGCATGAGGCCTGCAGCTGAGAGAGGCAGAGAAGGGGCTGAGAAAAATCCACCTTTCCCCACTCAAAACTCATATAAACAGAAGGTATGTAAGAATGGAGTACTACACAGTTAAGTAAAGGAAAACCAGGCCAAATGCTGAAGTTTTCTTTTCTTTTTGGCTGTGGCCCTGAGCTAAAAAGGGTTGTGTCAGCTCTCTAGTCCTGGGAAGTTGATTTCTTACTGCAGTTTAAACTTTAAACCATCTGCCAAACTAGAAGCTGTTAGTGGTTCCATGCTAGCTTACTAGTAAACTTAAAAAAAAAAAAAAAAAAAAAAGGAGGAAGCACAACCTCAATGGAAGGAAACTGGTCTAAACCAGCCTAAAGGCTTCTGCTGAGTATGTCACTGCTCTGTCATGTGTGCTGCTCGGCTCTCAGCTGCGGCTCAGGCCTCCGTTTACACCTTCTCCGCGCGCCCCCTGGCTGGCGGGGAGCCCATGAAGCTGGGCTCCCTGCGGGGCAAGGTGCTGCTCATTAAGAATGTGGCGTCCCTCTGAGACACCACCACCCGGGATTATACCCAGATGAACGACCTACAGCAGCGCCTCGGGCCCCGCGGCCTGGTGGTGCTTGGCTTCCTGTGCAACCAGTTCGGACATCAGGAGAATGCCAAGAATGAAGAGATTCTGAATTCGCTCAAGTATATCCGACCTGGTGGCGGGTTTGAACACAACTTCACACTGTTTGAGAAGTGTGAGGTGAATGGTGAGAAGGCTCACCCGCTCTTCGTCTTTCTACGGGAGGCCTTGCCAGTGCCCAGCGATGATCCCACTTCACTCATGAACGACCCCAAATCTATCATTTGGTCTCTGGTGTGCCGCAACGACATTTCCTGGAACTTTGAGAAGTTCCTGGTAGGCCCTGATGGTGTTCCGGTGCGCAGGTACAGCCGCCGCTTTCCAACCATCAACATTGACCCTGATATAGAAGCCCTGCTGGCTCAGCTGCCCAGCAGCCCCTAAGGGGCATGGCAGTGGCTGGCTGCACTCTGAGGGGGTGTTCCGTTCATGATGGTGTTTCCAGTAAACCTACATGGAGGAACATCTGATACCCAGGAAAACCCCCTCAGATGGGCATTGGTCCACTCCATCCCTGAGGCCCTTCTGAAAGCCTAGACAAAGGTGATTTTCACCAGTAATAAAGTGCTGAATGTTGCAGAACTTTAAAAAAAAATATATATATATAAAAACAAAAACAAAACAAAACAAAAAAATAAACCAGCCTAAAATCAAACACCAAGGCTTTTAAGAAATGTATGACTTGATCTGGGCATGGTGGCGCACACCTTTAAATCTAGCACTTGGGAGCAGAGGCAGTGGATCTTTGTGAGTTCAAGGCCAGCCTGGTCTACAGAGTGAGTTCCAGGACAGCTGGGACTACAGGGAGACACCTGTTCAAAAAAAAAAAAAAAAAAAAAGTATGACTTGGGGCTGGAGAAACTGCTCAGTAGTTAAGAGCACTGGCTGTTCTTGTAAAAGACCTAGGTTTAAACCCACATGGCCACTAACTGCCTGTAACTTGTTTCAGGGGACCCGATGCCCTCTTGTCCTCCATGGGCACTGCACGCCATGAGCGTACTTACATACATACAGGCATAACACTCATACATATAAAATAAAAATAAAGCAAAAAAAATTTTAAAGAAAAAAATAAATGTATGACTTAAATAATTCTTGCTAGAGACAAAGTTTCTGAAAATTTACTTAAAGTTTCAAGAAAGGGTCACTATGTAGTCCAGGCTGGCCTCAAACTTATAATCTTTCTGCCTCAGCCTCTCCAGTGTTGGGAAAACAGGCATGCCTTCTTTACTAATTTTTAAAAATTTTGCTTAAGCCAGGCATGGTGGCGCACACCTTTAATCCTAGCACTTGGGAGGCAGAGGCAGGTGGATCTCTGAGTTCAAGGCCAGCCTGGTCTACAGAGTGAGTTCCAGGCCAGCTGGGGCTACAGGGAGGCCCTGTCTTGAAAAGACAAAAAATATCATTTTTATGCGTATGAGTATATTACTTGCATGTAGGTAGGTGAACCCATGTTATACAATGCACACAGAGGATAGAAGAGGGTGTCAGACCCCCTGGAACTGGAGTTATAGATGGTTGTTAACCACCATGTGGGTGCCAGGAATTGAACCTGAGTCCTCTGGAAAAACAGCCAGTGCTCTTAACCACCTCTCTAGCCCCTTTTATTATTTTCTTAATTAAAATAAAAAATAGGTTTTATTTTTTTAGAACAGCTTCTGAGAAGGTCTAAAGAAAACTGAGTTAAAAGGGGAACTCCCAGGCTGGGTGTGGTGACCCATGCCTTTAATCCCAGCACTTGGGAGGTAGAGGCAGGCAGACCTCTGTGAGTTCAACACCAGCCTGGTCTACATAGTGAGTTCCAGGCCAGCTGGGGATAGAGGAAGACCCTGTCTCAAAAAGACTAAAACCAAAACCAAAACCAAACCAATCCAAACAAACAAAACAAGCTCCAGTATGGCCTCTATCAACATTCCACATTTGTACAGTCAGTGATTCTAACTTGCATATTACTATTACTTAGAATCCACAGTACAGCTTACTCTGTGTTCTCTGAGTTTATAACAGCACACAGCATCAGTCCGGGAAGGCAATCATCTCACTCATCTTTTCACTGTCTCTATAGTTTGCCTTTTCAGAACATCATAACCTTTTCAGACTGGCTTCTTCCACTTTGCAATATGCAATAATGCTCCTCTAAGCTTTAGTATGGCTTGAGAGCCTTAAACACATGGGTGCGCACGCGCGCGCGCACACACACACACACACAAACACACTTTTTATTTATTTATTTATTTCCATATGTGTATGAATGTATTGTCTGCATGCAAGTCTGTGCACCCGGGACGTGAAATGCCGCGGAGGTCAGAAGAGGGCGTCGGACTCCCCTGGAACTGGAGTTCTCCTGGAATTGGAGTTTCAGACGGCTCTCGGCCGCCATGTGGGTGCTGGGGATCGAACCTGGGTCCTCTGCAAGAGCGGTCGGCGCTCTTAACTGCTAGGCCATCGCTCCAGTCCCCAAACACACACTTTTTAAACTGAGTGTGGTGGTGCACACCTTTACTACCAGCGTTCAATTGGGGAGGCAGAAGCAGGCAGGTCTCCGTGAGATAGAGGCCAGCCTGGTCTACATATCCAGTTCCAGGCCAGCTGGGGGTCTAATGGTTGGGAGGCTGGAGAGGTAGCTTGGTGGTTAAGAACACTGGCTACTCTGGTTCACGTGGCTGACAACCACCTATAATCCACTTCCTGGGATCTGACTCCCTTTTCTGGCCTCTGTGGGCATTGCATGCATGTACTACACTTAAATGCACACAAAACACTCATACACATAAAAAAAAAAAAAGCTTCTAAAAGAACTAAAAAAAAAAAAAAGTTTCCAAGCCCTGACATTTCACCATCTGCATGTACCAGCTCATCTCTTCACTCACTGACCAACATCTTGGTTATTTCTAATCCTAGCAATTATTATTTTTATTTATTTATTTTCATATGTGTATGAATGTACTGTCTGCATGTAGGTCTGTGCACCCATGTCGTGAAATGCTGCGGAGGTCAGAAGAGGGTGTCGGACTCCCTTGGAACTGGAGTTAAAGACGGTTTTCAGCCGCCATGTGGGTGCTGGGGATCGAACCCGGGTCCTCTGCAAGAGCAGTTGGCGCTCTTAACCGCTAGGTCATCTCTCCAGCCCCCTAATCCTAGCAATTATGAACAAAGGTGCAAAAACAATTTTGCGTAGATTTCTGTGAGAATTTTTTTTGGGTAAATAGCCAGGCTTACAACTGCAAGATGATAAGGCTAGTAATAAAATTAGTTCTGTAGTAACCCACCCAACTCAGCTGGAAACTGGCTGTGCATTTTGCGTCCCTACCAGCAGTGAGTCAGTGTTCCTGTTGCTCTCTGTTCTTGCCAGCAATTAGTGCTATTGCAGTTCTGGAACTTGGCCATCCTAGTTTTGTATTTCATTGAGTTGCAAGTCCCAAATGACATATAATCCTGAGCATCTTTGGATGTTTTCCTGCCACCTACATCTTCTCCGCTGAGGTGCCTGTTCAGATCTCTCACCTGTATTTATTTTTTTCTTCTCCTTATTAATTCTGTATTTGTCTTCTCTGTGTCAAACCCTGAGCCAACAACCACTTTCCCTAGACTTCCTTCGGATGGTCAAGAAGAGGAACATACAGGGAAAACAAGACATGGGAGAAGGAACTACAGGAGGTGGAGACAGCTGCTTCACATGGAGGAAAAGGCCATCATTAGGCAACAGAGCCCCAGGCCTCCAAGAAGGCAAAACCCAGAACTGCACAGCAGAAGAGCTGTCGCTCGGTGATGGGTTCCTGGCATAACCAATGATGAGGTCCCAAACAGTCCCAATGAATGTGGCTGTTGTGGTGATGTCCCTTGAAATGATGCTGGTTGGAAGCTGTGGCAAGGCACACAGGAGGTCTGGGGACATGGGACTGCCAAACTGTGCGGGCTCTCATCTGCCACTGTCTCTGGTCAGTCTATCAGCACTGAAGATAATGGACGACTCAGTTGCTGAGAGGCGCTCTGATGGAACAGGCATACATTTTCAGGGGTGAGGGCCAAGGCAGGAGAGCTGCCCAGGGCAGAGAGGAGGAACAGGGGTGGTGCAGGAAGAGCCTCACTTTTTTTTTTTTTTTGTCGTCTTTTCGAGACAGGGTCCCCCTGTAGACCAGGCTGGCCTTGAACTCACAGAGATCTGCCTGCCTCTGCCTGAGTGCTGGGAGTAAAGGCCTGCACCACCACGCCCGGCCACAGCTAGCTTTTTTAACGTGGGTTCTATGGTATTAACTTAAATTCTCATTATTGATGGGAAGAATTCTACCAATTAAGCTATTTCCTGGGCTCCCCTTTCCATCTTCATTTTAAAAATCTTTATGTGTGCTTCCTTTCTTCTTTCCTTTCCCTCCCCTCCCCTCCCTTCCCTTCCCTTCCCTTCCTTTTCTCTCTCTCTCTCAGCAGTTAGTGGAGCAGAGAGCTGTGTTGCAGCGGCAGTCCAGTGTGGCCATGGCATGGCAGACTACTCGATGCTGCCTCCTCTGGCTGGACTGGCAGTGGAGGTTGCATGAAGGACACTTTCAGACACCCTGCAGCGAGTGTGGCAGGGTGAAAGATGTCTCCTTTTCCTTAAGGAAGTGTTTGAAGGCTCCTCCCTGGCAAGCCCAAACAGCCATCAGTCCTCCCCTTGTGCTCCACATTGGGGTCTTCCCTTCCTGTGGTCACCAAATGAGGTCCAGTAAGCACCGCGTCCTGTCTTGATCTTCCTGTACTGGTCTCCATGATACAGCCTGGGTAGTCCAACAATGGCAGTCTGTACTCTGAAGAGGCTGAAACCCCAATAGTAGCTCAGTCCACAAGCTGGATGTCTCAGCAGTTCCCATCTGACATTGAAGGTTTAGAGGATTCTTGGAGAGATATGAGTTTTCAGTCCATATTGGAAGGTTGAAAAGCTATGTCTCCGCCTTTAATCCCAGAACTTGGAAGGCAGAGGCAAGTGGATCTGGATGAGTTCCAGGCAAGCCTGGTCTACATAGTGGGTTCCAGGTCAGCTACAGGGAGACCCTGTCTCAAAAAGACCAAAAAAAAAAAACAACAACAATAACAACAAAAAAAAAAAAAAA